>CM045559.1:29237106-29427106 GCA_024721245.1 Mitragyna speciosa | reverse complement strand
AAACCCTAAACCCTAAACCCTAAACCCTAAACCCTAAACCCTAAACCCTAAACCCTAAACCCTAAACCCTAAACCCTAAACCCTAAAACCCTAAACCCTAAACCCTAAACCCTAAACCCTAAACCCTAAACCCTAAACCCTAAACCCTAAACCCTAAACCCTAAACCCTAAACCCTAAACCCTAAACCCTAAACCCTAAACCCTAAACCCTAAACCCTAAACCCTAAACCCTAAACCCTAAACCCTAAACCCTAAACCCTAAACCCTAAACCCTAAACCCTAAACCCTAAACCCTAAACCCTAAACCCTAAACCCTAAACCCTAAACCCTAATAAATAAACAAGCACAAAATTTGATAAATATTCAAAAATAAAAGAAAATTAAAACAACACAAAAAAAACACCTAAGAAAATCATTAGGAGCACATAAGGAAGAATTAAGAGATAATAGGAATACTCCTTATTTGAATACTCATTATGGATTGCTAAAAAAACGAACAAACATGTCAAAGGTACCACTATTTAAATAAATAGAGTATAAAAAATAAATCCCAACAATTTGTAAGGTTGAAAATGTAAATGGAATAATGACTCTAAGAAAAAAATTGAAATTCCAGCAAACTAATGGTCAAAGACATAAATTCCAGCAAGTCTAGGGGTGAAAAATAAATTGCAACAATTGTGAGGAGCCAAAAAATAAAAAGTACTAGCAAGTTCTAGGGCAAAAAATAAATTTTTTCTAAAGCCCTAAACCCTAAATAAAATTTCCAACAACATTCTACAGTAAAAAATATAATTTACAACAAACTAAAGGGTTAAATTGCAATTTCGAACAATACTTAAGATAATAATATAATTTATAACAAATTTAAAGGCTAAAATATAATTTCCAGCAAACATAATGACAAAAGTTAAAATTTTCAGCAATACTTAAGGTCAAAATGTAATTCCAGCTAACGTGAGGGATCAAAGTGCAATTTTCAGCAACATTGAGAGATAAAAATATAATTTCAACAAGCTTAGGGGGCTAAATTACAAGTTTAGGCAAGCTAAGGCCTAAAATCATAATTTGCAGCAATGTTAGGAGGCAAAAATGCAATTTTCAGCAACCTTTGAGGGTGAAAAAATAATTCCAGAAAAGATGAGGGACTAAATTTAAATTAATGGGATTTAAATGAAGAGAACTTAAGTTCTAAGAGTCAATCTACAAGAATTGATTACCTAAGTGCAATAATCAAAAGTATTTCAGGCAGAACACTAAGCTGACCAGAATCCTAGGGGCTAAAGTATAATTATCAATTGTGATAGTAAAATGATTTAGAAAGAAAGAATCCAACCAAAACGACGTAGTTTTGACTAAAACTAGTCCAAACTACGTCGTTTCAGTAACTACTCCCTTTTTTTTTTTAAGACTAATCCCAAATATAAACGCCCCCACCCCCTCGTTCGTCTTTAAGCTCCAGCCCCCCTTCTCTTTCTCTCTCTCTTCTAACCCACTTCTCCTGTCTTCCTCGCTCCTCCTCCCTCGGTCTGTGTGTCTCTCTCTTTCTCGCTTCTCCTCTCTCGTTCTGTATCTCTCTCGCTCTCTCTCTCCGCCCTCTCTTTCCCGTTTCTCTCCTTCCTCGTCCTTTCTGATTTCTCTCTCTTTCAACCTCTCTTTTCGTTTTCATTCTTTCAATTTCCAAGACCCAAAATCATTAATCATAAAAAAAATCAAATTCCACCCTCAAACCGTTAATAGATTACTCACCTACAGCTACCTATTCTACTGATTTAATGACAAATCAAGGGGAATAAAAGAGAGGGCGCTGGAGTTGTTACCTGCCTTGGCCGAAGAAGAAGATGATGTGGCTTGAATGGAGATCCTGGCAGAATTGGTGGAGTTGCTGGTGATTGTAATGGGTGGTTTGGTGGTGTAATGGGAATTGGTTGTTATTGTGAGTGTGTTCCTGATTGTATAGGTGTATGTGTTAGTTGTAGATGTTGATGTGGTGGTTAGAGGTGGTGCATTGGGGCTGTTCTTGGTCAGTCCAGGGGGCTAAATTGCTGCGATTTTGGTAGTTTTTTGACTGATTGCAGGTGGTGGTGAGTTGGTGGATTTGAGGTTGTGAATGGTGGGCTTTGGGTGGAGCTAATTGTTGCGGTGGTTACTGGTTTTGTGTGTGTGTGTGTGTGTTTTTTTTTTTTTGTTGGCAGGTACCGTAGACTGAGCTTGGACTGGTTGCTTGCGTGTGTATTTTGTGTGTCTATTGTGTGTGTACGTGTGTGAAGCTGTATGTGTTTGGGCTGGTTGTGAGAGTGCAGATTGTGATTATGAGTGACTTGTAAGGTGTGTGTGGTTGTGTATGTGTATGCCGTGGCTGTGACTGGTTTTCTGGTGTGTTATGTGTGTGTTCTTGTCTGTAGTTTGTGAATGGTTGTGAGTCATTGTGCAGGTGAAGTGCGTGTGGTGTGTGTGTGTTTATGATGTGAATGACTGAATTGTGAGAAGTGTATTGTGAGAAGTGGTGATATGTGTTTTCCGTGAATGAGGGCAGAGATGGAGAGAATGCCAAGAGTTTGTGTGCAATTGTGAGAGGTGAACTGAGTGTGTGGTGTGTGTTTGAAATGCAGGATGGGTGCTTGTGTGTGCAGGTTTGTGCTTGAATGCCTGAATTTGTGTTTGTGTAGTGAGGGAGGCCGAGAGAGTGGAAAGTTATGTGATTTTCTGATGCTTAAAAAAAAAAAAGAGGTGGGATGTTTTAAAATAATTTGGCCAATTATTGAATTCACTTCCCGCCCTCTCCAATTTCTTTTTCTAAAAATTATAGACCAAGAAGTCTCGAAACCGAGACCTGAAACTGGATGCATAGCTGCAGCGTGCAAACCACCAAGCCATCTTTCATTTTGCTACGTTTATGCTGCGAAATATTTTATTTGTTCTGCATTTATTTTTTTCCTTTAACCATTTTAATAAAATTGATTGATTATTACATTTTTAGTTTCTTTATTTCCTTTATCAATCATGTATGATAAAAATTAACTCATTCTTACTTTTTTTAGTTTCTTTACTTTCATTAATCACGTTTAATGAATTTAATTGATTCTAACTTTTTTTTAGTTTTTTGTTTTCATTATTAGTTATTTTTAATGAAATCAATTGATTTTTACCTTTTTATCTTGTCATCCAAATTCATTATATGAAAGAAATCTTGAACTTATTTTTACCAAAATCTCTCCTACTGAGATTAGCCCTTATACTAAAATTGTTTAATCATTCATTGTATGAAAGAAATCTTGGATTATTTTTACCAAAATCTATTGGGGTTTTTTTACTAATAAGCATTTAGTTTTTTATCTAATTTAAAATCCTTAGGGTTTTGGATTTACGTTTTATTCTTTAGGTTTTTGGGTTTATGCTTTATTGCCTAGGTTTTTTTGTTAATATATTATTGTTAAGGGTTTTTGAGTAATAGACATTTGGCTTTTTACATAACTAAAAATGCTTAGGGTTTTGGGTTTATGTTTTATTGTTTAGGTTTTTTGGGTTTATGCTTTATTCCCTAGGTTTTTTCGTTCATCTCTTATTGTTTAGGTTTTTTGACTAATAGGCATTTGGTTTTTCATCTAACTTACAATGCTTAGGGTTTTCGGTCTGTGTCTTATTCTTTAGGTTTTTGGCTTTATGCTTTATTACCTAAGTTTTTTCATTTATCTATTATTGCTTAGGATTTTTGACTGACAGGCGTCTGGCTTTTTATCTAACTTTCAATGCTAAGGGTTTTGGGTTTATATCTTATTCTTTAGGTTTTCCGGTTTATGCATTATTGCCTAGGGTTTTTTCATTTATCTATTATTATTTGGGGATCTTGACCAAAAGGCATTTCGTTTTTTATCTAACTTAAAATGTTTAGGGTTTTTGGTTTATGTTTTATTCTTTAGGTTTTTTGGTTTATGCTTTGTTGCCTAGGTTTTTTCATTTATCTATTATTGTTTAGGGTTTTTGAGTAATCGGCATTTGGTTTTTTTATATAACTTAAAATGTTTATGGTTTTGGGTTTATGTCTTATTCTTTAGGTTTTTGGGTTTATGGTTTATTGCCTAGGTTTTTTCGTTTATCGATTCTTGTTTAGGATTTTTGACTAATAGGCATTTGATTTTTTATCTAGCTTAAAATGCGTAGGGTTTTGGGTTTTTGTCTTATTATTTAGGTTTTTGGGTTTATGCTTTATTGCCTAAGTTTTTCGTTTTATCTATTATTGTTTAGGGTTTTTGACTAATAGGTATTTGATTTTTTATCTAACATAAAATACTTAGGGCTTTGGGTTTATGCCTTACTCTTTAGGTTTTTGGGTTTATCCTTTATTGCCTAGCTTTTTTCATTAATTTATTGCTGTTTAGGATTTTTGACTAATAGGCATTTAGTTTTTTATCAAAGTTAAAATGCTTAGGGTTTTGGATTTATGGTTTATTCTTTAGGTTTTTGGGTTTATGCTTTATTGCTTAGGTTTTTTCGTTTATCTATTATTGTTTAAGGTTTTTGACTAATAGGCATTTGGTTTTTTTATCTAACTTAAGATGCTTAGGGTTTTTGGTTTATGTTTTATTCTTTAGGTTTTTGCATTTATGCTTTATTCCCAAGGTTTTTTCGTTAATCTATTATTGTTTAGGGTTTTTGAGCTAATAGGCATTTGGCTTTTTATATAGCTTAAAATGCTTAGGGTATTGGGTTTATGTTTTATTTTTTAGATTTTTGGGTTTATGCTTTATTGCTTAGGTTTTTTTGTTTTTCTATTATTGTTTAGGTTTTTTGACTAATAGGCATTTGGTTTTTCATCTAACTTACAATGCTTAGGGTTTTCGGTCTATGTCTTATTCTTTAGATTTTTTGGCTTTATGCTTTATTGCCTAAGTTTTTTCGTTTATCTATTATTGTTTAGGGTTTTTTACCAATAGACATTTGGCTTTTTATCTAACTTACAATGCTTAGGGTTTTGGATTTATGTCTTATTCTTTAGGTTTTTCGGTTTATGCGTTATTGCCTAGGTTTTTTCGTTTATCTATTATTATTTGGGGATCTTGACCAATAAGCATTTTGTTTTTTATCTAACTTAAAATGTTTAGGGTTTTTGGTATATGTTTTTATTCTTTAGGTTTTTGGGTTTATGCTTTATTGCCTAGGTTTTTTCGTTTATCTATTATTGTTTAGGGGTTTTGGGTAATCGGCATTTGGTTTTTTTATATAACTTAAAATGTTTAGGGTTTTGGGTTTATGTCTTGTTCTTTAGGTTTTTGGGTTCATCGTTATTGCCTAGGTTTTTTCGTTTATCTATTATTGTTTAGAGTTTTTGACTAATAGGCATTTGATTTTTTATTCAAATTAGAATGCTTAGGGTTTTGGGTTTTTGTCTTATTCTTTAGGTTTTTGGGTTTATGCTTTATTGCCTAGGTTTTTTCGTTTATCTATTATTGTTTAGGGTTTTTAACTAATAGATATTTGATTTTTTATCTAGCATAAAATGGTTAGGGTTTTGGGTTTATGCCTTACTCTTTAGGTTTTTGCGTTTATCCTTTATTGCCTAGTTTTTTTCATTTATCTATTATTGTTTAGCGTTTTTGACTAATAGGCATTCTAGTTTTTTTATCTAAGTTAAAATGTTTAAGGTCTTGGGTTTATGTTTTATTCTTTAGGTTTTTGGGTTTATGCTTTGTTGCTTAGGTTTTTTCGTTTATCTATTATTGTTTAGGGTTTTGACTAATAGGCATTTGGTTTTTTTATCTAACTTAAAATGCTTAGGGTTTTTGGTTTATGTTTTATTCTTTAGGTTTTTGGGTTTATGCTTTATTGCCTAGGTTTTTTCGTTTATCTCTTATTGTTTAGGGTTTTTTATTAATAGGCATTTGGTTTTTTTCTAACCTAAAATGCTTAAGGTTTTGGGTTTATGTAGTATTATTTAGGTTTTTGGGTTTATGCTTTATTGCCTAAGGTTTTTTGGTTTATCTATAATTGTTTCAGGTTTTTCACTAATAGACATTTAATTTTTTATCTAACTTAAAATGCTTAGGGTTTGGGTTTTTGTCTTATTCTTTAGGTTTTTGGGTTTATGCTTTATTGCCTAGGTTTTTTAGGGTTTATCTATTATTGTTTGGGGTTTTTGAGTAATAGACATTTGGTTTTTTATCTAACTTAAAATGATTAGGGTTTTGGGTTTATGCCTTACGCTTTAGGTTTTTGGGTTTATCCTTTATTGCCTAGTTTTTTTCATTTATATATTATTGTTGAGGGTTTTTTACTAAAAGGCATTTAGATTTTTATCTAAGTTAAAATGCATAGGGCTTTGGTTTTATGTTTTATTCTTTAGGTTTTTGCATTTATGTTTTATTGCTTAGGTTTTTTCTTTTATCTATTATTGTTTAGGGTTTTTGACTAATAGGCATTTGATTTTTTCATCTAACTTAAAATGCTTAGGTTTTTTGTTTATGTTTTATTCTTTAAGTTTTTGGGTTTATGCTTTATTGCCTAGGTTGTTACATTTATCTGTTATTGTTTAGGGTTTTTTATTAATAGGCATTTGGTTTTCTTCTAACTTAAAATGTTTAGGGTTTTGGGTTTATGTATTGTTATTTAGGTTTTTGGGTTTATGCTTTATTGCTTAGGTTTTTTGGTTTATCTATTATTGTTTGGGGTTTTTTCAGTAATAGCCATTTGTGTTTTCTCTAACTTAAAATGCTTAGGGTTTTGGGTTTCTGTCTTATTCTTTAGGTTTGTGGGTTTATGATTTATTGCCTATGTTTTTTCATTTATCTATTATTGTTTGGAGTTTTTGAGTAATAGGCATTTGGTTTTTTATCTAACTTGAAATGCTTAGGGTTTTGGGTTTATGTTTTATTATTTGGGTTTTTGGATTTATGCTTTGTTGCCTAGGTTTTTTTGTTTATACATTATTATTTAGGGTTTTTGACAAATAGGCACTTGGGTTTTAATCTAACCTAAAATGCTTAGGGTTTTGGTTTTATGCCTTATTCTTTAGGTTTGGGTTTATCCTTTATTGCTTAGGTTTTTTCTTTATCTATTATTGTTTAGGGTTTTTGACTAATAGGTATTTGATTTTTTATCTAACCTAAAATGCTTAGGGTTTTGGGTTTATGCCTTATTCTTTAGGTTTTTGGGTTTATGCTTTATTGCTTACGTTTTTTCGTTCTTCTATTATTGTTTAGGGTTTTTGACTAATAGGCTTTCGATTTTTTATCTAAATTAAAATGCTTAAGGTTTTGAGTTTATGCCTTATTCTTTAGGTTTTTGAGTTCTTTTTATTGCCTTGGTTTTTTCGTTTATCTACTATTGTTTAGGGTTTTTGACTAATTGGCATTTGGTTTTTTATCTACCTTAAAATTCTTAGAGTTTTGGGTTTATTTCTTATTCTTTAGGTTTTTGGGTTTATTCTTTATTGCCTTTTTTTTTCATCTATTATTGTTTGGGGTTTTTGACTAATAGGCATTTGGTTTTTTGTCTAACCTATTTTGCTTAGGTATTTGGGTTTATGTTTTATTCTTTAGGTTTTTGGGTTAATGCTTTATTGCCTAGGCTTTTTCGTTTATTTGTTATTGTTTAGGATTTTTTACTAATAGGCATTTTTTTTTTATCTAACTGAAAATGCTTAGGATTTTGTGTTTATGTTTTATCCTTTAGGTTTTTGGGTTTATGATTTATTGCTTCGGTTTTTTGGTTTATCTATCATTCTTTAGGGCTTTTGACTAATAGGCATTTAGTTTTTTATCTAACTTAAAATGCTTTGGGTTTTGGGTTTATGTCTTATTCTTTAAGTTTTTGGATTTATAGTTTATTGCCTAGGTTTTTTCGTTTGTCTATTGTTGTTTAGGGTTTTTGACTAATAGGCATTTGGTTTTTTATCTAACTTAAAATGCTTAGGGTTTTGGGTTTATGTCTTATTCTTTAGGTTTTTGGGCTTATGCTTTATTGCCTTGGTTTTTTCGTTTATCTATTATTGTTTAGGGTTTTTGAGTTATAGGCATTTAGCTTTTTATCTAACTTACAATGCTTAGGGTATTGGGTTTATGTCTTATTCTTTAGGTTTTTGGGTTTATAATTTTTTGCCTAGGTTTTTTTGTTTTTCTATTATTGTTTAGGGTTTTTTACTAATAGGCATTTGGTTTTTTATCTAGCTTACAATGCTTAGGGTTTTGGGTTTATGTTTTATTGCCTAGGTTTTTTCATTTATCTATTATTGTTTGAGATTCAAGCCTAATAGTTAAGTTAGTTGAATCAGGGTACAATTAAGTGTCGTGATTTTTTTTAAAGATTTCATTTAGTATTTTTTTTAAATATATAAATTTTAAACATAAATTGCTAAACACGGTATGTTATAAGTGACTAATGTTAAAGACCATTTATGGTGAACAAGTAGGAAAAAGCTTTAGAAATATCCAATTCTACTCCTCACAAATTTTTTGGTATCCTATTTTAGATAGTATTTAAACAACCAATAGGATTTTGAGGTTATAATAAGTAATTGCTAAACTTGTATTGAATTATAAATATTTGTATAAGTTTCGCAGGTTTACTTCTGCACTTGGTCCGAATCCTTCACGGGTTTACCATACCTTTGCTTTTAACTTGAAAATGATATTCCAAATTGCATTATCATCTTAGTTTGAGTTTGTAAAGCACCACTTATAATTGACTTGAAAGGGAAACTTTTGCAGTTTTTGTTGGTTTTTCAAATTTCTGGGTTTTTTTTTTCCCACACCTGTATCCGAAACCCACCCAAAAAAAAAATTAAATAGTGATAATGATAAACGTTAAGAAGAGAAAACATTAAAGTCGGTTTAGTGGTTCAAAAGAAGAGAAGGTGCCCGGGCCACATTGACTGACATGTGTACGTGGGGTCACCTGCAAAGCCATAAGCCGTTAGCGGGAGACTGGTCAATTTCTTGTTCGACAGCCTGGGTCCGTCCCCTGTTTCCATTTTACTCTCAGCTGCAACCTTTTTCACCATTCCCTTGGAACCCACGCCAATTTAAACCAACACCCCAATCTTAAATCTATTTGACATTCCCATCGCATTTTATATATTTCACATCTCATATTTATGAATTCACCATTTTCCTTCGCATTTTGCATATTTTACATTTTTACGAATTTGTCACTATACCTAATAATATTAAATGATGTATTAAAAGTTAACATAACCATATATTCTATTCAGATATCTTAATATATTATATTATATTTTATTCATATCAATTATCTGCTTCTATATTATTAAATTCAACGATAATTTATCTTTCTGCCACTCCCCTTCCCATTTTGCATATTTCACATCTCATATTTACAAATTTGACACCCCCCCTCCCATTTTTCATATCTTACATCTCATATTTATTAATTTGCCACTCCCTCCTGCAGTTTGCATTTTTAAATCCCATATTTGCGAATTTGACACTTGATATAACAATATTAAGTCATGTACAAAATATTAACATAATAATACATAATAATATATTTTATTAAGATATTTTAATGTATTATATTATATTTTATTCATATCAACTATCCACTTCTATGTTACTAAATTCAATGCGAATTTGCTTTTTTACCCTTCCCCCTCCCATTTTGCAAATTTTACACTCATATTTATGAATTTGCCACCCCCCCCCCTTGCATTTTGCGTGTTTAAATCTTATATTTAAGAATTTGCCACTTGATATAATAATATTAAGTCATGTTCTAACCGTTAACAAAATAATACGTAACAGTATATTCTGTTCATATATTTTAATGTATTATATTAATTTCATTCATATCAACTATTTGCTTCTATATCACTATATTCAAGAGAATTTACTTTTTTGCACTCCTCTCTTCAATTTTGCAAATCTTACGTATCATATATTTACCAATTTGTCACTCCTCTACCCATTTTGCATATTTTACATCTCATAATTACGAATTTGCCACTCTCGCTCGAATTTTGCATATTTTGCATCTCAAATTTAAGAATTTGCAATTCGATATAATAATATTAAGTTATTTACTAAACATTATCATAATAATACCTAATAATATATTCTATTCAGACATTTTAATATATTATGTTATATTCATTCATATCAACTATTCATTTTCATTTACAATAGTAATGGAGTTGTAATTGAGTATCCAGTACAGGCACCAAAGGTTGCTAGCATCCAATACCAGCGACTGACAAAGTGAGAATTTCGTTGAGAGGGAAAATTTCATTCAAAATTCTAAAAATGAGAGCAAAAATCGTTGACTTTTATTAAAAAAAATTTCAAATAATTTTTATATATCCAAACACCTCTAGAAAAAATTTTCTAAATAATACTCAAACAATGATATTTAAACAGAGTCATTGTCTCATCGTCTCATCTAGACTTTCATTCGAGTAATGTGTCCGTTTGCCATTGGGTTTCTATTTTCATCAACAAGGCCCTTACCTTAAATATCTGAACCAATGCCGAGCGATTTAGACCCTAATATTTGATTTAAATTACAAAATAGTCTTTTTAGCTAAAATTGTATAACCAAAAAGCCGCTACTGTTGGTTCAAAAACGTCAACAGAAACTGCAGTCAAAAGTCCCAAATTACCCATCAACACTTGCCCTTTTCATTGGTCCTACTGAATTCCCAACCTCACTATAAGCAACAGCAGCTCAAATCCACCTATCATTCTCTGCTATCAAATATTTATTTCAAATTCAGTCCAATTACAAAAGTCCGTAATCCCTCTTTTTATTTTTTAATTTTTTTTGAAATTTTTCCGTAATCCATTTTTGTGTTGAACAACTTTTTATTAAGATTGATAATTGTGAGAATGGAGCAGAAAGTATGCAATCGGAAACCACTCACTCTGCCTTCGTCAAACTATTCCCCATCCCCTCAAGTTTAAGAAAATCAGTGTATTAGACATCAACGGAGAAACTTCCGGAGGAAGAGGTCGATGAGCAACGAAGGAAGCCATAGTTGAGCGCATTGAAGGATTGAAGGAAAGAGAGAATCCCATTTCTTTAAGTTGTTAATTCTATTATTTAATGTAGAATTCCCCCTTTGATTTGGGTAGTTTCCTTGGAAACTAACCCATTTTTAAAAAAGAATATGAAATATTTGTGTCTAAAATCTCAATGAGATGTCTTCGACTAAATTTACAATATGACGTTCACATGCAAATTTTATCATCCGGGGGAATACCTTTTATACTTGGGGTTTTTAGGGTTTAGGTGCAAGTATTGGAGCAGTGGTGAGAGATCACAAGGGCACTCAATGCAAAACATGTCGAATGTCTGGCTTTTTTCAAAGTACTGCAATTTGCTAGAGATTTTGGAATTTCACATTTCATCATTAAGGGAGATGCTCAGTGTAGTTCTCAAATTTTAACACACATTTTATAACAAACGTGTTTTTACTTCATTTAAGAATAATTTTTATTTTTTGAGAGCCAATTATAATTTTTGCATAAATTATAATTAATTAGTCACATTGAGGGTAAAATTATAATTTTAGCATGAAGGTACTTTTTATTTTATTTTAATTGCTAAATTCATATTTTCTTTTATGTTTTTATAATTTTTCAAAGTCATTTCATATTTATTTAAAATTTTGATTTTTTTATTTTATGACACATTTTCCAATGCAACATTTTTGCTAGATTTTTCAGGTGAAAATTTTTATATGTGTGTTTTATATATTTATAGAGTTTATGTAAAAATTTATGATTTTTAGAGATCGTTGGGTATTTATTTCCAAATTTTTGTATTTTTATCTATGAATATTCATACGTTTCTCGATGCTACGTTAAGTTTGAAGTTTTTTGGTAATTTTATTTTCTGCTGAATTTTAATATATTTTAAAGAATTCAAATGGTTTTTTCATTCATTTCATTTTTATTACAAATTTAAAAAAAAAAATACTAAGCAGCAGCATCTGCCATGGCTACACAGCCACTTCAACTGAAACCATCAATCCCTCAAACACCATCATCACTACCATCCCCACTTTTTTCATCATCATCATATTCACCAGACATTACACTTTCTTCTTCATCTCTTCCATCACTTCACATACAAAGCGGAGACACACACAGACCACATTTTCTCTCCCTCTCGGTTCGCTCTCCCTCACACCAGCCACACACACACTCACTTTACCATCCTCTGCACCTGTTTTCCCTCACCAGAACACAAAACACTACACACAAAACTCCACAATTCATCACAATTCACTCACACTCGTTCACTTTCACACACGACTCACACACCATTTTCACACCATTCAAGTCACAATTCACTCAACCTCTCTTGGCCTTCTCTCACAAAAACACACAACATTCAAACACACATCACATTCACATACACCAGCTCACACACACATTCACGTAATTCATACAGCCCTCACAAACACACACCTTATACACATTGGCACACCCACACCAGTTTCAAGCGCGCACATACACACACATCACATTCAAACACACAACACACACACACCACCCAGCCGAATACCATCTCATCTCCGCTCTTCAGCAACATTCAAACACACATTGGCATACTCATTTGCACACATTCACACCTGCACGAACACATTTTCACTTCACCAGCACAAACACACACAGACACTCACAAATCACGGATTCACACACATACACGCACAAACACATCACTCACACAAGGCCAAAACATTCACACATACACAGAAACAAACAAAATCAACAGCAGCCCCAATTTTCACCTGCAGAAAAAAAAAAAAAAAAGAAGCCCAAAAGCCCTCTCCCCTGTTGCCAGAACCACCATCATCATCTTACCACTTTCCCTGTTTCTTCCTCCACGAGTCATCACCACAACAACCTATCATCCTCAGCCTTCAAATTCCACAGTGAATCACCACCTTAGTTCCTCCACCATAACCAATGCTGACTACCTTGGTGTCTCCACTGTCCAGTCCACTTCCAATTTCAAACCACAACTGCCACCTCCATCTCACACATTCACAACCTCCGCCTCCACGCCACCTATCACCACAGTAGCTCCGGCGACACACCGCCATCCACAGTCGCGCCACTACTGCCGCCAGCAGACATTACCACCACCGAATCTCCTCTTGAATCCAGGTATAATCTCTTTGTTCTCTCTTTCAATTTAGCTAATTAAATTTTGATAAATGTAGATTTTGTGGATATATGTTGGATTTGACAGTTGATTTTTGGGGATTTTGACATGATTTGGGATAATTGATTTTTGAAGAAGAATTCAAAGAGAGAAAAAGAAAACAGAGAAATGGAGAAG
Organism: Mitragyna speciosa; assembly: GCA_024721245.1. Lineage (NCBI taxonomy): Eukaryota > Viridiplantae > Streptophyta > Magnoliopsida > Gentianales > Rubiaceae > Mitragyna > Mitragyna speciosa. The sequence continues at coordinate 29,413,807 of CM045559.1, read as the reverse complement.
AAAAATGGAGGAAGAGAGAAAGAGAAGAAGCCGAGAGAGAAGAGAAAGATGAGGAGAGTGAGAACAGAGGAGGAAAAGAAGGAGGAGGAGGAAAGAAAGAAGAGGGCGGCGAGAGAGAGAGAGAGAGAAGGTGAGAGATAGAGAGGAGGAGGAGAGAAATGACGGGAAAGAGCTAGAGGAAGAAAGAAAGAAAATATAGAAAAGAAAGAAAAGAGAGAAAAAAGGAAAAAAAAAAAAAAAAAAAGAGAGAGAGAAAAGAAAAAAAAAAGTGAAGAAAGAGAGAAATCTTTTTATTTATTTATTTTTATTATTTCTATGAGAATGGATATTTACGTTTGGCCCCCTTAGGCTCTGAATTGTTCTCATTATGCCCTTCAATACTTTTGATTTTCTTCATTTAAACCCTTGTTTATTTATGTTGACCCCTAAATTTTATATTTCCTTTCAATTATGTCTACAATAATTACAATTTGGTCTTTATATTACTAGACATTATACTTTGCCCCCCCCCCACCATTCTTGAAATCACAATATTACCCTTTATGTTTTGCTGAAATTACATTTTTACCCTCAAAAGTTGCTAAAAATTCTTTTTGGTCCTGAAAAGTTGCTGGAAATTTGATTTTTGACCCCTCCCTAGTTGCTGAAATTTTTATGTAGTCCCATGTAAGTTGCTGGAAATTTTTTTTGCCCCTGTGCATTGCTGAAAATTATGATTTTGTCTTTGTGTTTGCTAGAAATTGCATTTTTACCTCTTTAAGTTGCTGAAAATTCTTTTATGGCTTTAGAACATTGCGGGAATTTATATTTTTGCCCCCCAAGTGGCTAGAATTTGCGATTTAGTCCTTGAATATTGATGGAAATTGTAATTTGGCCCATCATGTTTGCTGAAATTATATTTTTTGCCCTTGAATATCTCTGAAAATTGTAATTTGTCCATTAATGCTTGCTGAAATTTCATTATTGTCCTCGGATATTGCCGAAATTAGGTTTATACACTGAATGTTGCTGGAAATTGTAATTTGGCCCCTATGTTTGCTGAAATTATATTTTTTGTCTCTGAAAATTGTAATTTGTCCATTAATGCTTGCTGAAATTTCATTCTTGTCCTTGGATATTGTCGAAATTAAATTTATACCTTGAATGTTGCTGGAAATTACAATTTGGTCCTCCATGTTTGCTGAAATTATTTCTTTTGCCCTTGAATATCTCTGAAATTTGTAATTTGTCTATTAATGCTTGCTGAAATTTCATTCTTATCCTTGAATATAACTGAATTTGCATTCTTGGCTTCTAATATTTGCTGTAATTTCCATTTTTTGGGCTCCTATAATTTCTGTAATTTATTTTTCATCCTTAGACTTGTTGAAATTTATTTTTTTGTCCCTTATTTTGCTGGAATTTGTATTTTTTCTGCTAGGCTATTGTTGAACTTACATTTTTACCTCACAAATGGTTGGGATTTACTTTGTTATGCTTTATTTATTTAAATAGTGGTATCTTTGATATGTTTGTTCATTTGATGAGCAATTTATACCAAGTCTTCAAATGGGAGGTATCTCTATTATCCTTTTAATCTCTCTTTACATGCTCCTATGTGTTTTTTTTGTGTCTTTTTGTGTTTATTATTTTATTTATGTGTGACATTTATTTATGTCATGTTATTTATTTGAATTTAATTTTAATTATTCAAAGAAATGCAATAGATAGGTGATATTTTATTTAACAAAATTTGTATTTAGATAATTAATGTAATAGATAGGTTATATTTTATTTATCTAACAATTTTTTTTCGTATTTTCATATAGGAAATGTAATAGATATGTTATATAGGTTATTTTTCTTATATTTACCCCTTTAGATTGTAATTAGGCTTTCCCCGGAGTAATAGTTAAGACTTTTGTGTGCTATGTGTTTATGTGCTTACGTGTTTTACCCACTTTCATTAAGATTTTGCATCTAGAATATTATGCTTATGTGTTATGTGCTCTTATGTGCTATTATCTACTTCTATGTGTCTATTGCTTTAATTTATGTTTTTATTTATTTATTTATTTATTTACTTTTTTTATTATGATACATGTGTATCGTCGCCACACTAGTCCAATGCTAGTTGTGGTCATTCGTGTTTCCTCATTAGTCCAATGCTAATGAAGAATTTATAGAAAATGGGCTAGTCCAACACTAGACTCTTAGGCTCTTTAAACATTAGTTTCATTTGCATGAAATTCATGTCATTCACATGTATCAGTTTTTCTATTTTTAGGATCTTATTCCATTTTACATGTCATTTTCCCTTATATTATCCCTCTTCCCCTAAATATATAATGCATCACACTTAGATTGCACTTCATATAGAATTTTAGGATAGATAGATCATTTGCTTGTTTAGGTAGGAAAAGTCACCTTTTAAATATGGGAATAGCGAATATGATTTTCGTAGCCTTAGCACGCTATTTATCCCTCTGTAAGAGGAAATATATTTGTCACGAGTTTTCGTTCTCCGCACCCGTTATGTTGCATTCCCTTTCCTTGGTGATTTATATCTATATAAACTCTATTTTATATTATTTTGAGTCTTATTTTTGTATCACTCGTGACCCCTTGAAGGTTTCTTATTGGGTTTCGCAATTAATACAATAATTCCAATTTAACTTCGAAAGGACATTTTGCCTCTTAACGATCTCTCTTTTAGGTCTAAGTTTTGCATTCATGTAGCACATCCAAATGTGATAAAATTTTAGGATTATATTAGGAAAATTTCGACTAAACCTCCTAACTAGTTTCGGTTAGATTGAAAGAGTGTCTTAGGTTTAAACCTTTGCCTTCTCTTCTTCAACTGTGACTTCCGAACTCATTTTTCTCTTATTTTCAAAAACCTGAAGCTGTCTAAAAAGGGTTTTATCATTTTTCTTACATTTTCTCAATAACATTTTCCAAAGAAATCATTATTGATTTTCTTACCTTGTATAATAAAATTTTTTCTAGTGACTGGGTACACCAAAACTCAATATCAGCTGAGTTTACCAGCTCTATTACAAAACCCAAAACTCTCTTTTTCACCACCATCTTTTTTTATTTTTCGAAAAATGGAGCGCGACACTCAGAGATCATTCTACGGATCAACAGCCAAAGAGAGGACTTTTCAGTGCTTGAAAATTTAATCAAGGGATGTAGAGTTATGCTGAATGCTTTTGTTTTTGTAAGTGTTAATCATGGAAGAAGCCAAAACAATGTACCAGCGCATGTGCTTGCACAAAAATCTTTATCTCTTGAGGGAAGTCAAGTCTGGTTTGTAAACTTCCCAAGGATGTCACGTATGCTGCAGATGCAGATATTGCATAATGAAGTTACAGTTTTAATTAAAAAAAAAAAAAAGAAATGCGGGATTAGATGATAGGAATAGTAAAATGGCACTTCTAATTCGGATATAACGATGTGCATTTTTAATGATTAAGAGATTAAGACGTCAGTTATAATTTAATGCTTTTTTTGTCCATTAAATGATTAGATCTTATGAACATAAATTAATTTATTAACGATAAAGATCAGGAAATTAGTTATAATTTCGTTCATATCAAAACGAGGTGTGCATTTTAGTCTTGTTAATACAGTGACAAATAATTTGCACCTCGACACTTTCATTTTTTGAAGCGAATTTGCCACCAATTAAACCCAAATAGAATTCAATTTTTTACTTAACAGAATCAATAAGTCTTTTGAGAACTAGTAAACTAATAGGTTATAAGACAAACATTGGATTTATCGAGCTCAAATATCGTGCCATATTTGTTTCCCGCATGAGCATGTATCGGTAATTTGCTCGAGTAAAGTAGCTTTTTGAAGTTCCTATTGTTGAGTAAATACAAAAATAAATAGTTTTGATCCTGTTAGTTTGTTTGGCTGGTTGTTTCCCTCTTGGAGAATTTTGAATCATTAGTAAATTTGAATTATTGATTCATCTATAAAAAAGTACTAAAAATTTTGCAGTGTCTTGTGATATGTCTAAAATAAAATTTTCCTTAGCTAAGTTCTATCAAAGAACTTCTCCACTGCTGCTTTTACTATTTCTTGGGCAAAATTTTAATTTATCTTACCTTTAAAGGTAGGATAAATTAAAATCCTATTCTCCCAGTGATTAGATTGTACGGGGTTTTTTACGACAGTTTCTAATTGTATTGCTAAGTTGAGGATAACAACAAAAGATGGTAAGTGATGGCATTTTAGGAAAGGCAAATTTGTCTCTGTTGATGTGGTTTTTAAAATTGTCACAATAAATTAGTACAGTATAGTTTCACAGCTTTAAGATTGGGCCATGCGTGATGACACGTGAATTGGGCCCTCAAGAGTGAGCTTTCGGATTTAGCGTGTGACTTTGGTATGCTGTCCTCTCAAATACGAATGTAAATAAACTCAAACGAGACAACCACCATAATATTCAAACTTTGCTTAAATATAACGAGTCTAAGATTTTAATTGAATTTGGCCAGATTATTATACAAGTTGAATTGAAACAAGTTTTATCAACTCAAATTAGGGTCGAGTCTTAAAAGATTTATTTGTTTTTATGTGAATTTCAAAATTTTTACTTTATCAAAGTGAGAATCGAACTAAGGGATCTAAAACTTTATTCAAATTTGGTTTGATTAGTTGACAAATTAATTTTACCGATCAATTTTTAAGCTGGACTCGATTTGGTTATCAAGTAATTTGATTCATTTTTATCTTACTATGTATAAAGTGAGAGCACTGGTGTCGCTCTAATTTTATCTTTTCTTAATGTAGTTGCATAAAAAATCTTAAATTATGTTTAATAACTACTAAACAATTACTCATCTACCCTTTTTTAATTTTCATAAATCATCTACAAATTTATTCTTAAAGAAAAACATATCTCTAAAAAATAATTTTTACAAGTAATTTTAATTACACACTAGTCTAAGAATTATGTAGAAATTAGAGAAACCAATGACACATATATTCTCATCATTTTAGCCTCTCAAATTGGACCACGAAATATTGGACAAGTTGACACTAAGAAACACTTCTAATTCGGTGAATTGCGGATAAATTTACTAGCGCTACATTCGAATTTTTAGGAATAACTTTAAAGCCCAAAATAACTAATTAAAGGGTTATTTGCAAAATTTCACTATTTTCTGAAATTTTGCAAATAACCCTTTAATTAGTTATTTGTGGCTTTAAAGTTCTTCCTTAAAATGTAATATAGGTCCGTTTGGTACAATGTAATATAGGTCCGTTTGATTCAACTGAAATTATTTTCCCGAAAATGTTTTCAGAAATTTTGATTGTTTGGTTGCAATTTAGTTGGGGAAAATATTTGCTGCCAGAAAACATGTTACAGTAATGGGTGTAAAATGACTTTTGCTAGAAAGAACCAGAAGTTGTTTTTCTGATTTACTCGTGACGTCTCTGCACTCTCAAAGCATGAAAGAAGTTGCAATTTGAAAGTTTTAAAAGGCAATTTGGGATTGTCATCTTATCACCTACCCACCTCATCACAATAATCTCCCTTTGTTCTTCCTCCCTGGTAGATTAATACTTATTACACACAGTTCTCACCTATTACACACTACACAAATGGAATACTTGGGGATAAACACAAAACACATATATCTGCAGCTATTACACACGAATGGACATGAGGATAAACACAAAACAAATAAAGATTGAGTTACCAAAAATAGAAATAGGAGATCAATCAGAGGAGAAAGGAAGGAGATTGTGGACGCAAGATTATTCTTCTTATCATCTTTATATCATGCTGCTGAGGGGCTCCTTGACCATGATTGGTGTTGTATTGGTGGGGGTATCTGGGAAAGAAGAGAGAGGAGGAAAGAAAGCAGAGAGGAGAGAGAGAATAGGGGTGGAGGGGGCGGTGAGGACCGGCGGGCTAGTCAGGTGGGTACAGGAAGTGGTGAGGAGTTATTGGCCAAGTGAAGGATAATGTGATGGGAAATTTTGTTCAAATGATTAATTGACCAAACACCAGAAAATAATTGGAAAATGATTATTTTATGAGAAATTTATTTTCACAGAAAATATTTTCCTAAGAAAATGATTTACATTGTACCAAACAGACCCATAATCTCTTCAAATTGTACTCGAGACTAATCTCTCATTCAACTCTTGGGATTAATAAATTTGAAAAAGAAAATCTATATTACTTCTAATCATAATCCATCAATAAAGGAAAACGGAATTCAAGAATGTGAATAAATAAGAAATATTTTAGACCGTATATATGAGGCAAATTATTTCTTTCACTTACCAAAGTTTAGTAACCATACAATGTATTCTTTACCATTTTCTTTTTATATTTTTTACAGTGTAATTAAGCATAAATTCCACTTTTCTTTTCTTTTTTTGGGGTGGAGTTCTGATACTGTAGAATTAAATTTTTAAGAAACATGGCATTGAATATGGAGGACGCTTCTACAACGCAGAATGTGGTTGTTTTCTGCAAATACAAAAATTGGATGACAACCATTGATGTTGAGCAATCCATTTCTAACTGTTAGATTAGTGGTATCGAGTTGGCATATAAGTAATGAAAAAAATGGGAACTACCTGCTGTGCTTGTAAAAGAAAGGAAAGGGAAATAAAGCAAAATACAGAAGGAATCTTTGTACTGACGCAGGAGCAGCATTGGTATCGGCTCTAGCCTGGACCAAATTAAAGATGTGCAATAAGCCGTATTATAGTCTCTACACCAAGGTCCTCTACAACCAGAAACTCATCGTTAACTAGAAAATACTCTACTCAATTGAATTTATTTGGTATAACCAGCAATACAAATGGTTGTAAAGATTTGGCACCCACGAAACTACCCAAATATTTCAATTTAGTAAGAAATAGCTAAATCTTGAAAAAAATTTCACCAAAAAATAGTTGTGTAGTTCTTTTAGGAAACAGAACTACACAACAAGGACTTGGGCTCTTTTTGAATTCTGTAAACCCACAAGAATTTCCGCTGAAATTTTAAATAATAAAGAACACTAAAAAAAAAAAATGAATACAGTAAGGGTCCGTTTGGTACAGTGTAAAACATTTTCACTGCGAAAATATTTTCCACGAAAAGCATTTTCCAGGAAAATAATATTTTTTCCCTATTTTCAGGTGTTTGGTTAACTATATATATTTTTCATAATGGTGTAAATAATTAGGCAAAATTCATCACAAAATCCCTTCATACGAGTCTCTAGTATAATTACTTTTTACCGATTTTAGTCTGCATCAAACCTGCTTTTTTTCCCCCACCGCCCACGCACTAGAGTCGACACCTTTACCACAATCGCCATATTCTATCTATATTATAAAAAGAAAGCAAGGTTACTGTAGCAGCTTCTGCTACTGGCAAGTGGCATGTCTCACTGAGAAGCATTTAAGTTGTTTTAGCCGTTGGAGTTTTAGACAGTTGGTTTGGGCTAAAATCATGTGAAATTGCCTTCTTAGCCTCATGAAAGCATCAATACTCTGATGGTTCAAATGGTAAATTTGGCATTTAATTTTTTTTTTGTTTTCTAAATAATTGTTTGGTGCGTATATTATAGACCATTGGATCTGAAAAAGCTTATCCATCAGATTATGAGCTCGAGGGGCTCTTTCATATTCATTTAGATGGCCGAGGAAATTTTTTCATCCTTCAGTTTTCTTAGTCGTTTCTGTTTATGCCGTTTTGAATTAAGGAAACCCTCAAGATAAAGATACTCTCTATTTTCCCTTTGTATTTTAGATCTTTTAATACATTTTTTTTTTGCCACGAAAAAAAATCTAATTTTTTTTAATCATTTTGAAAGTCCATTGGAAATGGTAATTTTGCACTTTTCAACATTTAATTAGGTTATATTTTATCTTTTTATTTTTTTTTAATTTTTGCAGTGTTTTTGCTGCCTTTTCTTTTTAGATATTATTGTGTAATTGTGATTGATCTGATCTGGATTAACTTTTCATTTGCAGTGGAAAGAAAACTTGGTAGACAATGAGAATATATTGCTATATTATTTCAATGATTGAAAGATTGGTAAGATTTTTATTTTTTTCTTAGTTTTATTCACTTTCTTTGAGTTTTTAGATTATATTTAGCTGAAATGTCAATTTTTTTTGTTTGCCTCTAAGTACAGTTATGTTTAATTGTCATGTTTCAAAAATTTTAATATGTTGTTGTTGTGAGTAATTGTTTCCTTTAACCATGGCCATCTGTGCTTGTAATACTTTTGGTCTTATTAATATATTATTGTTGATAAGTGAATGCTAAAAATAATTAAGTGTGAGGGTTTACGCAAAGAACTTGAAAGCATAAGCCTTCTTACATGGTTTTGTTAATTACTACTATTAAATTTGAGAACCTTATTTATTTTTTATGTAACAATTATAAACAGATATTTAATGATTGGTGTTGAACTTAAAAGGCTCAAGAAAAAAATGAGTATGACAAAAATTGCATCTTATAACAACAAATCATCAATACTTTTTTCTTTTTTGTGCTGAACTATTAATACTATTTAAATGAGCAGTTTTCTTTCACGTTATGCTCTCATTCATGTCTTATGAATTGATTTTAGCTTCCTACCATGAATCATTCAAATGAAACTAATCTGGTTCATGTTAAATTGGATTTCATTTCCATGTTGGTGACATATATGTTTCTTGAGTAATTGATAACATTCAACCACTGGTGATGATATCTCGATCAAGGGCCACAGCTACATAGCTAAAAGGAGGATTTTTTCCCACTTTTTAACCTTCTTTTACTTTATTATTCACACATCTGCCTCTCAAGTTTGTCTTTTTTTTTTTTTTGGTAGCATTTAGTAATCTGATTTGTATTTTTGGTCACGTTGCAGATTTTCGGCAAACAGTATGTAGAGAAGAATATGTGGAAGAACCCCTAGCTGATGAAAGTTTACTTTCAAGTGTTTAGGTTGAATTCTTTCTTTTCTGTTAATAATATTGTTTATTTTCAAGTTTTTAAGTTATGTTTTTTCTTTACTATTAAGTATATTGTTGTTCGTGAAAGTCTATTTTCAAGTTTTTGGGTGGAGTTGTTTGTGTTCTATTAGATATGCTGTGCTCAATTGTTGGACTAATAACTGGAAGTACACGGAAAACATTTGAATTTGGAAGAAAAATTAATTTTAGATTACTATGAGTTCATGGGATTAATTAGCTTATCAATTCAGAAATAATTAGTTTTTGATATTAACTTTTACCTATAAATAATTCTCTATTCATTTGGATTATTATGAAAAAAAAAAAACTACATTGAGAATTAGAATTAGAAAGAACTTCAGTGATAGTATTGTGAAAGCTTTTTTGCCTTTGTTCAGATAGTAGTTGACATGAGATATGGAGATAGACATGTCAAATTACCTATCTTGAGTTTGATGTTGACCTAATGAGCACAAAAAAAAAAAAAAAATACTAGGAGTGAAATGGTACATCATAACTCTAATGCTTGAAGAAATCTTTTGTATAAAAGTTGCTGTGTCATAGCTAATTAAATTAATTTGCAATTAGCATGCATTAAGTACTTGGTTTATTCATCATGATTATAAGATTTTAGCCTTTTGATATCCCAATCACAGTATCTCAGTTATTATGATAATGTGATATCAGCAGCTATAACATGTTTCAATGTTATTAAAGGTATTTTCTGATTGACGTATGATATGATTCTTTGTAATTTTGAACGTTTCTTGCTTAGAACCTCCAAATTAAATCACGTACAACAACTATGGTTTTAAATTTTGAAAGCAAACTACATACATTTACTTTTTTTTTTTTATGACAATCAAATGCATGATTGTGAAGTTCTCTCTCTCTGCCTCCCCCCTCTACTATGTACCTTTGCCCTCTTCTCTCTAGGCTATGTTTCTTCTTAACATGCTTTTCTATTTGGGATGATTTTACTTATTAGCTTCTAAATTGGTGTTTCACACGATCAAGTGGGACATGGGGCTTCACAATTTGGCATTGTGCCATTTCTCACAAGTTGAGAGCGATGTAACTCCTTAGCATTTTGATGTAAGTCTTAGCATTCTGGTGTAATTTCTCAATATTTTGGTATAACCAATTTTCCCTCCAATGCACCTTGGTTTTGACATTTTTTCAATTCAAATTTTGTCCACATGGCAACATCTCAGCCATCCATTTTGCCACATTAAATCATGGCCATCAACTTGTGGCAAATGAAAATTGTGAGGCCCCAAATCTGATGAAGTGTGGGTTTTTGAAAGCATTGTCATGACAAATAAGAAGCAATATGAACAGACCAAGAGACATGGGCATCTTATCTGGAAGGTGATGTCCATATGTTTAATTCTTATAGTTCTATAGTTTATATTTCTGCTTAAGCATTTGGTGCAAACTATTGCTCACTGCCTGACCTACAAAAGGTTAACAATGAAAACATTATCATAACCCAAAAAATAAATACGTACTATGTGCTTTTTTAATTTATAAATCTTGAAAGAAAGGGTAAGGGGAGGGAAGGGTGGAGGGGACTAGAAAGAAGAAACTAAAAATGTAAAGATGCTGATTGTACATTGAACCCGATAGAAAATGAATAAAATCTTGTTAGGAACATCTCCCCAAAGAAACGGAGAAAGCAATCACGGGGGCTGAGAATAGTGACAGATGGATTACTGCTATAAAAGAATTAATAGATTTGTTATAGTGTGAAACTAAAAAAAGACGAGTAAATTTATTTGTTTAAAAAACTTCAAACGAAAAATCCAATACACTCATTATTAGGCCAGTCAAATAATAAGTTACATTGTATGCATTTAATTGTTCTTTCAAAATATACTTAATTTGAATATTGAAATTTGCAGTGCAATTGAAATAAATTTATAAGGACACTGAAGAACCAAGATTTTCACCCATAATTTTGGTGCAACAAGCATTATATACACTCTCATCAATTATGGTGTCTTAGATTTTTTTCACTTGATTATATAACCTTTTTCCCTTATCATATGGAATCGTTTGATCATAGATTCAATTCTTCACGTTTTGCATATTAGAATTATTTCACCATGCATTGTAGATAGTTTCAAACTCTTTTTCATATTTGTAGGAACATTGGAATGACTTGCCTGAAGACAATGGAGATGAGAATGTATGTAGCTTTTAGGTAGACTGTGTGATCATTCTTAATCGGCAGAACTAATTATTTTTCATGAAAATAGGTACATTTTAGTTCAGAGTGAGTTTTAGTTTAATCTATAAAGATGTGTTGAAATTTTCTTGAGGCTTTTTGGGAAGCAAATAAGAGAGATATTCAAGTAGATCATCATGGGGATACTACCAAATTTGGACCTGGCCATTGCTTAGTTACCCTGGAGTCGTTATTGATGGTGTAATTTTTAACGATATTGTAGGGATGTAACTTTCACTCATTGTTGTTGTGTCAATATTTGTAACTTATATTCATTGCTGTTGTGTCAATATATGTAACTTATATTCATTGCTGTTATGTCAACATTTGTGTCATTGGATGATGTTTTGCTTAAATGCTAATTTTAATTAATCGTTTACTAACTATATGTTGTTTTGAAATAATAATTATCATACCAATATGTAGGAAACATGTTTTTCAATTTTTATATATTTTTCAGAAATGTTCCTAGGTTATATGTATAGAAATTATACCCAATGATCCCAAATTATATGTTTAGCACACTGAAAAAAAAAGGCTTCCTTTTTTTATGATAAAAAATTTCACTATAAAAGACCCTTTATATTCTTAATGAATGGGGTGGGCTTAGGCTGTGCCTTGCACAGCCAAGCCTTCCTAGTACCCATACTAAAGGAAAAGGAACAAACCTCTTACAAAACCTAAGAATTATTAAAGAAGCCCAAAACACGCGCGTGTGACGCATTGTTTTTGGCTGATAGATGCGTTAGGGAGGATTGTGGCGCACGTGCTTTTAGGAAAATAACTTCACTAACTCTTTTATGCCTAGTTTGGGAGGAAAGAAATGGAGAGAAAAGAAAGGAAAAGGAAGGAAATTTAAACTAGCCTTTTGTTTGGGAGAATGGAGGGAAAAGAAAAGAAAGGAATTTAATCACTTTCCTTTGTTTGGGAGCAAAAATGGGGAAAGAAAAGAAGAGAAATGGAAGGAAAATTTCCTTCTTCCTTCTTCCAAAAATTTTCCTCCCAAAATTGGGAAGAAATGGAAGGAAAAGGGAAGAAAGTTCCCTTCCCTTCTTTTCTTTTCTCTTCTCTTCTCTTCTCTTCTTTTCTTTTCCATCTCATCTCCCAAACTAAGCATTAAGGGAGTTATTTTACATTGAATTAGAGAAAATGTTTTACATGGTAAAATAATTTCATTAGTTTTGGTGCAACCAAACACCTTAAGTTAGGGAAAATATTTTCAGTCCAAACAAACACACCCTAAATAAAAACTAAAGTGTAAATTTTCCTACTTAAATTTTGGCCAATACACGCAAGCTGAGGAAGAAGGGATTCCTAGGAACAGAAAAAAAAAAGTTAAAAAAAAAAAAAACGGATGGGGATCTTGCAATTTCACAAATTCAAGCACCCTTGCATGTTCCTCAATAACTTCTAGCAATCCCATTTCCACTCCCCAATAACCCTCATCCGCCTCAATACTACCACACCACTATTGACATGCCAATGTCTACCACATATATATATGTGTGTACATATATATATGTATATATATATATGTATATACACATATATATCTATATGTGTGTATACATATATGTGTGTGTATAAATATGTATGTGTATGTACGTTAAAATGCCAGACGCAATTGACGTCTGGCATTTTAACGTAGAAGTCGTGGTTAGCGCCAAAGCAAGCCAGCTTGCATTTGTCGGTGGGTGTTCTACTGTACTGTCGAATTTTGGAAGTGTAGTCTGCTAGTGGTTGCAATATCGTACATATACACACGGATAACCGAGAATCATATACGGTGAGGGAATGAGATTTTATAATGGTCCAGAGGGTATGGTTCACGTTCAATGTATGTCATGACTTTGTCAAAAACATAAATTTAAATTGGGTTAATTAGGTTACGCCTATGTAATTTGACTAAATTACAGATTGACAGTATTAAAGCTATTATTTGTCAATGACACTGTTTAAACCCAGCCAACAGAAGTAACAAAATGTCTACAGTACGGTTCGCGTAAAAGACTGGATTAAAATATTAAAACAAACAATCCTTTAAATTGACAAAACAACTTGTTACCAAAAATAGTAAACAAAATAATTACATTTGAAACTGGGATATATTAGAAATTTTAACATGGAAATGCAAGAAGAAGAAAGGGAAAAATTTAATAAACAAAAACCATAGAACTAAAAGTGAAAAGAACAATTCCAGCCACCCACCCACCGAGAACAAAATTAGAAAAAAAAAATTTAAACCAAATAACTGGACGTAAGGATACGAACCATCTAATGACGAAAGGATTACAAAATGTTTAAAAAACTGCACCTCTTGCTAAACTTAAGAAGGAGAAGAAAACAACCCACAATGACGGTTTTTGCCATTCCCAACCTGTTCAGTAATTTCTCAAATTTCCTCACCATACCCACCCACGCTAACAACTTGTTTTCCTCCTATTACTGGCTTAGATGCGCTATCATACCCACACACCCTAGCAAGTTGTTTTCCTCCTAAATGACTCGTATTACTTACTGTCTTAGATACGCTTTCCCTAAACTATCCCCTTATCATATACGAACACCTTCGTCCTTCCTCTTCGATCCTCCATCTTCTCAATTGCACGGACAAACTTTCACAAATAGACATATATTTACGGATTAAACAAATGGTTGTAACCTAGCTTGAAGCGATCTGGAAGGCCTTAAATTAAAATAGTGACCCACAGTACAACTACAAATTATACTTTTGCTTTTTACATTATTGTAACAATGATTTTTAGCGTGTTTTTAACCAAATAGAAAGTAGAAGCTGGTTCCTATATTTGAAGGAACACATCAGAAATTGGTTTCGGGAGATGATAAAACAAAGGCAAGCAGATTAGGATAAATTAGATTTTATTTATGTTTGCCTACATCATCTTTCATCCAAAAAATATGTTCTGTCTAAAGACATGGAAAAAGAGCTTGTTGGCCGCTGTTTGGTGAAATTGATAGTTGCCATTGTTGGTTTTGCAGGGGTCAAGGTAAGGAAGGAAAGAGGGAGAAGATGGGTCGGTGGAATAAATGGAGTGTCAACGCGTCAAAAGATCTTAGTTACACTTTATTTGTTACATTCAATGTTACACTGCTTAATAGAATGATACAAACAATTAGAGTTCAATTTCTTTATAACTTTCTACTACAAAGGGCATGTATCAAGTTTTTAAACTGTATAACATGAAGTGTAATAAGAAAAATATAACAGAGAATTTGGAGCCGACAGTGCACTACGTAGTGTGTTTGTTACATATTTATTAGTATTAAGGTTTTTGGGTAATATGACCAAACCTCAGTGTTTTTTCTGTAATTAGGTCAAGCCGTAATCAATCCATTTAAATTTAAAAGATTGATATTTAAATTTAAAAGATTGTTAACGATCCACTTCATAGTTAAACTCTAATTTCATCAAAAATTACTTAGGGTAATCACATTTGTAAATGCCAAAAAACTAATTTTCTATTTCTACTTTTCTCTTTTAGGGTCTGCGTTTTGTCAGACTGTAAGGCGTTTTCCTGCAAATAATTTTCGAATTTTTAGGTGTGTGCTTGTGTTTGGGTTTACGATAAATTTTTTCCAATAGAAAATATTTTCCCATCATTTAGGGTAAATTGATTTCCATGTGGAGATATTTTCTATGAAAAACATTTTCGAAGAAAAAAAATAATTTTCTTCTAATTTTCAGGTGTTTGGTTAATAATAGGTTGAAAATTTTTTTCTTATAAGCATTACACATGATAGTAACATGTAATTTGTAGCTTCTCCTCCTTAATACCCTTCACTTTTCCATTCCCCTCTGCCACGCACAATCACCATGTGATACACAACACCACATCTTGTCTAGATGAAAAGAAAAAGAAGTATACTTTCTTTGATCTTCACAAATCTCCCAATTACTAAGGAGCTTGTTCTGTCTCGCAAACAAATTGATAATAAACTCCCATAGATCTCCATCTTTCTTGTGCTCTTGTAGGAGTAAATGCCTCGGTTAGGATTTGGATCTCTAAGGGGCAGGGATGGGAATGAGGAGTGGGTGGTGATTCCAACTCGTTGTGGGTGAGGAAGTGGAATGAAAACAATAAGTTGTTGTGAGTGGTTGATGATTCCAACTCGTAAAGTAGCGGTGGATGGTGGAGTTGGCATTTAAAATTTTGGATTAATAACACTTTGACCACTAAAGGTATAGGGAAGTTACATTTTACCCTCTTCCAACCTTCAAATATATATATTTTTCCCCTCTAATATATTAGGTGAGGGAAAATGTAGTTAAATAAAATAGTTAAATAACACAAATCTTCTTGTTTTAGTAGAGAGAAAATTTTAAAAAAACAAACCTCAGCCATTACAATATTTTTTAAAAATATTTCTTGAAAATTTTCAAATAAAATAAACTACTAAATTTTTAATGAATTAAATATAAAAAATAACTAATAAGAAACGTGACAACGAATTAAAAAGGATTATAGTTTAGTACTATCGGAGAGAACCTCTATCAATTTTTTATAAATAAAAATTGCACTGTTATGAATGCAAAGTTAAAATTGAGATTTTTTTTCTTGGTCTAAGGAAAATTATTAACTTACAATCTTAAAAATCTCAGTTTTAGCTTTGCATTCATAACAGTGCAGTTTTCATTTGGTAAGAAATTACTAGAGGTCCTTTATGATGGTACAAGAAGTATAATCTTTTATGATACTATTGTCACATTTCTTGTCAGCTATTTTTCATATTTAATTCATCTAAAATTCAGTAGTTTACTTTATTTGTAAGTTTTTCAAAAATATTTTTAAAAATATTGTAACGGTTAAGTTTTTTATCGAAATTTTCCTCTCTACTAAGGCTAGGATATATGTGTCATTTGACTATTTCTTTTAACCACATTTTCTCTCACCTAACATATTAGGGAGGCAAAATGCATATATTTAATGGTGAAAGGGCAAACTGTGACTTTCTTGTACCTTAAGAGGGACAAAGTGTTATTTACCCCTAAAATTTTTAGGACTCTAATTTTATTTCTTTTTATTTCTCTAAAACTTGGGCGTGAAACACGATGCACTAGTTATTTTACACGTGGATTGAAAATCATTCTCCTAGCCTAAAATGCAACCAACCAAAACACATAAAGTTGCTGAAATATTTTTTGAAAAAAAAATTTACATATGAAGTTGCTAAAAATATTTTCTGGAAACAAATTTTTAGTGAATTCAAACAGACCCTTGGTGTCAAACAATTTCATTAATAAATTCGCTGGGTTGTTTTCGTTATATCCTCTATCTCATTAAAAGATTGTATCCCTAGTAACTGTTCTATACTCTTCTCGCACCCTCTCTTTTACGGCCATATCCATCGAGATAGACAGAAATTCATATGTGGATAGATGGGGATACAATTTGTCATGGAGGAGAGAAGATCATTGCAAATAAAACATGAAGAAGAAGGGAAAGAGAGAAGATACCAGGGTATTAGTGCATTGTTATTATTGAGCAGATTTTTGAAATTAAAGTATACAGCTTGTTTGATTACTCATTTGGTATTTATTTCTCTAAGTTGTTGCTCGATATGTGGCTAGATAGTTCATGCGGTTGTAGATTATTTTCTTTTCTGTTTCTTCTCAGGATATTAGGACCGGTATAGATGGATTGTTAGTGCTGGTGGGACGGGGGATTTGCGAACCTTGCGATATAAGGAATGGTAGCAAGGGAACATAGTCAATAAACAACGTCGTAGATGGAAAATTAATTTCATAAAATTAGGAGAAGAAAGAATTTTTTTTATTGAAAATACTTTTTGGGTCTGTTTATTTTGACTGAAAATATTTTTTAATATTTTTAAAATTTTTCTCAGTGTCAAACATCAAAAAATATTTTCATATATAAAATATATTTCAATTTTCCTTCCTTTGGCTGAAAACAATGTAGATACTTAATGAATGCAAATTATTTTCCTTAGAATTCAAGAGTGACATTAAACCTTATGTACTTACCTTTATAACTTCAATTACCAAACTAATTTTTTTTAATTCTTATCAACTGATTTTTTAATAATCTTGGGTTCCACAATAATATGATTATAGTTATCTTATTTTACCATTATATTATTTTGAAGATTAATTATAAATAAAATAATCTCTAGTTAACTCTAATTACTTGTCAAATATTTATTACAATTGTTATGAGTCTATTTAACTCATATTAACATTAAAAAATATAAAACATAAAAAAACTGTTTTTCACAAGATTTTCACATTGTCATTCAAATATTATAAAATTGCAAAAAAAAATGACATTTTTCATGTAAAATATTTTTTTTAAGAAAATAATTTCTCTACAAAAATATTTTATATCCAACCAAATGCACCCTTCATGGAAAATATTTTCTCACATATATCATCCTACACCAAGTAAACATAACCTTAATTCAGGACAAATTACATCTTTAGTCTCCGATGTCTGTAGGTGGAAGGATTCAAAGTTCTGGTTTAACACGTGTAAGACTGTACCTTTTGAAATTTTGGAAATTAAGGGCAACTGAAAATCCAGATTGACAATGGATAACGAGAATAACCTTTTAAAAGAAGTGAATCTCGTCGTACACGTCCATTAACACAACCTGTTTCTTGCCTTCATAGTTTTATACCTGTGTTAAATCTTCGGCTATCATATGTTAAATCTTTTTATAAATTATTATTTTTGGTAGTACCGAACTAATTGTAAGAAAGAAAGTCTTCATGGAAGCACTTAAGAAAAGAGTGGAACCCAATACAAACATGAATCATCTTCCTGAAGAACTAATTTCCCTCTTCATTTTTTTTTTTTTTGTTTTGTTTTGAGAATACCTCTTCAGTTGTTTATAAGTAAGGGCATTGATCGGTTATTATGAAAGTCATTCTAACAATTGTCCTGGACAGATAACTTTCAAGCGTGAGGCTCAAAACCGCAATTTATTAAAAAGGGCAAAAAAAACAGCAATTTGTTCCTTAATTAAGGTATAATTTCACATACCTCCCTTCAAGTTTATAACAATTTCACTGACCTCCCCTCATATTTAAGAAATAACACTTACCTCCTGTCGCGTCCCATTTTTCAAAGAAGGAAAAAGATTGGTGTGGAAAAAGAGTGTAGGTTTTGTAAAAATAGTTTTTTAAAAATGCTTTATTTTGGAAAAAGAAAAGGTAGGTAAAAAAAGAGTGTGATTTGACAAAAATGTGATTTTTGAAAAATGCTTTATTTTGGAAAAAGAAAAGGTAGGTGGAAAAAGAATGTTGTTTGACAAAAATGTGATTTTTTGAAAAAAAAAATACTTTATTTTTTTAAAACAAAAAGAAAAGAAAAAGGCCCAAAATAGGACTTTGAAAATGCAACAATTTTGGACCCGAAAATGGAGTCTAAAAAAGGTTTTTATAAAAAAAAGGGAGTCGCCGCTTGATATTGAGTTTTGATGTACCAAGTTACTAGAAAAATAGTTTAACAAGAACCAAAGCCTTTATTTAGAGAAACAATTTTAAAAAAATTAAGATGACTGAAAAACCTTTTAGACAACTCCAGATCTTTGAAAACAAAAGAAAACAAGTTCGGGAGTCACAGTTGAAGAAATGGAAGGGAAAGGCTTGAACCTAAGGCATCCTTTCAACCTAACCGAAATTAGTTGTGAGGTTTAATCAAAATTTTCCTGATGTAACCCTAAGATTTTATCACATTTGGATATAACTATATGGATGCAAACTTAAACTTAAAAGAGATATTGCAAGAGGCAAAATGTCCCTTCGAAGTTAAATGAGAATTATCTCATTAATTGTGAAACCCCGAAATGAAGCCTCGAAGGGATCACGAGAGATGCAAAATGAAACTCAAAATAAAATAAAATAGAGTGTATATAGATATAAGTGGTCAAGGAAAAGGAATGCAACATAACGGGTACGGGAGACTAATAAATTCATGACTAATTGTTCCTACTCACGGAAGGGGAGAATGGCATGTTAAGCCACCATTTTCCACTTAAGTAGGTGACTATTTCTAGTCAAATCACACAAATATTCTAAGATTCTATGTGAAGTGTAACCTGAATGTCATGTATTGAGCATATGTTAAAAAATAAATAATAAAGATAATAAAACATCAAAAATAACCATGCAAAAATGGAAAAGACCTTAAAAGGAGAGAAAGTGTGTGAAAGGATATGAAATGCACACAAGAAGTAATCTTGCACTAAAATGACCTAAGGGTCTAGACTAGCCCATTTTCTAGAACTTCCCCACTAGCATTGGACTAGCGAAGAAACGAGAATTAATCATAACTAGCGTTGAACTAGTGTGGTGACGATATACATATATAATAATAAAGCAAGTAAATAAATAAATAAATAAAAACATAAATTAAAGTAATAGTCACATAGAAGCAAATAATAGCATATAGGAGCACATAGTACATAAACATGATATTTTGGATGCAAACCCTAAGGAAAGCGAATAAAAGCACACAAGCACACAGCATACAAAAGCCATAACTATTACATTGTAGGAGCCTAATTACAATCTAGAAGGGGTAAAGATAAGAAAAATAACCCATCTAACCTATTTATTACATTTTCAATCTAAAATACAAAATAAATGAAAATATAACCTATCTATTAAATTACCTATCTAAATACAAAATTTGATAAGTAAAATATTACCTATCTATTACATTTCTTCGAATACTTAAATATAAACTCGAATAAATAAATAAACACAAAATTGATAGATACTCAAAACTAAAAGAGAAATAAAACAACACATAAAAAACACATTAAAAAAAATCACATAAGAGCACATAAAAAAAATTAAAAGGTAATGAGGAATACCTTCCATGTGAAGAACTGGTATAAGTACTAACAAAATAGACAAACACATCAAAGGCATCGCTATTAAAAATATTAAAAATAAAGAAAACACAATAATACATATTAAACTTCTAACACACAATTAAAAAATACTAAAATAATCAAATAAGGAAGCAAAGAAAATTAATTTTGAGCCTTAATTAAACAAGAAAACTTACTTTGGGTATTGATTAAAAATTTAGAAAAAAAACCAAAAAGACACAATTGAAAGTATTAAGAACTCAATTGAATAAAATGAAAAGTTTTTAGGGTAAAAGTGCAAGTATTAAAAAAATTGGGCCAAAAATTTAATTTTAGAAAATAGAGGGGTCAAAATGCAATTTTAGAATAATATAGGGGTCAAAATGTAATTTTAGAATAATATAGGGGTCAAAATGTAATTTTGGAAAAATATAAGGGTCAAAGTGTAATTATATAAAAGTCGAGGGACCAGAATGCAATTAATTAGGACTTACTTGAAAAGAAAATAAAATTATGGGGGCCAATCTAAAAAAATAGAAACTTAAATGCAACAATCACAAATGCTTAGGGCCACAATAATATTAATAGAAGTCTAAGAACTATAAAATAAATACATATTATTAATTAAAATAAATTAGAAAAACAAAACCATCAAAATAGCGTAGTTTTGAGTGAAACTACGTCAAAACGACGTAGTTTCAATAAGCTCTTTTTTTTTTTTTTTTCCCTAAAGGTTGTCTTCAACCTTGGAAAGAAACTGGCCGACTGGCAGTTGATCAATGATCCGTCAGAAAATTTTTCAATAGTCCAATCGGACCCAACTTTACATCCCCTACTTCATTTTTCATGTAGAATCCATTTACGGCTTTGTTTCTGTCAAAAAGTGGTCAGAATAGGAGTGGCAATTTTTGACACAATCTGAAAACTCGACATGAACCTAACCCGAAAATAGCGAGTTTGGGTTGGGAGTTCGCGGGTCTGACCCGACTGACCCGAGAAGAAAAACAGTTCGGGGGTTGACCTGCGAATCCGAAAAAAAAAAAAAGGAAGGAAGGAGAAGAAGAAGAGAAGAGAAAAGAAAAGAGACTAAAACACACACACAAAAAAAATGATCAAACACATTTTTTGTACATATTAATATCAAAGTCACTCACTAACATACATTTAATTCTTCTTCTAATTTACTTTCATAAACCTAAGTAGAATTCTTAATTTTTCTTACAATTTACTTGATTAATTATCCAATGAATGAAATTTGTGTTTGAATGTGAATAAGTGAAACAAAGCTACAAAATGTTAGTAGTAATTTTTTTTTTAAGAAAAAAGGAAAGAAAAGAGATTAAAAAACACACAAAAAACAATGATCAAACAATTTTTTGCACACACTAATATCAAAGTCACTCACTAACATAAACTTAATTCCTCTCACAATTTACTTTCATAACCTAAGTAAAATTATTAATTTTTCTTACAATTTACTTAATTAATTATCCAATGAATGAAATTTGTGTTTGAATGTGAATAAGTGAAACAAAGCTACAAAATATTAGTAGTAGTAGTTTTTTTTTCTTCGGGTTGGCAGTTCGACCCGTCAACCCGTTTCGAGTCGTGTTCCAGTTGGGTATTTTCAGGTCAACGGGTTGGGTTTGAGTTGGCAAGTGGGCTGTTATATTTGGGTCTCAACCCGACCCGCCAACCCACCGCCCCAAGTCGGAAATAGGCCAAAACGGCATTGGACAACTAGGTTTCTTTCTCTTCACCACCACCCCCAAAAACTTAACAAAAATACACAAATTTTTACGGAAAAATACTCATAACAACTAATAGAACTTAAATATGTAGAGAAAAATGGCTGTAAAACCCAAAAATCATGACTTAATTAAAGACCCATTTTCATACTCATTGATGCATTTTTACAAACATGTAATAAGCATAAATAAATCACATGTATTTCAGTCCAATCTATACACTTTTAAACCCAAAATTTCAGCCATACACATTTCGTCTAGAAATTCACCATAAATCAAAAGATATCAACAAAACATACTACATTTAATCATATGAATGAGAAAAAAAAAATATTGAGAAAAGGCAAGAAGTTTTACTTAGACTCGAAAGAGAGGAGAAACAACAAGTGTTGGTCGGACTTTGTGACCTTCTGCTTGGGTATCCGTGGGGTGGGGGTGTTATGTGTGTGTGTTCTATGTGAGCCGTGGTAGTGTGTGTGTGTGTTTTGTGCCAAAAGGTGAGTGTTTTTGTGTTGTGTTTGTGTGGGTATTTAGTGCATGGTGTGCATGGAATGACTTATGTGTTGGTGTAGTGTGAAGTGGGTGTTCTGTGAGTGCATGCAGGGATGTGTGCGTGTTGTGTGTTGTGAGAGTGATCCGTGGGAAAAATGAGTATGAAGTGAAAGTGAAGAAGAACAAGTGCCAGTGTGTGTTGTGAGTGAACGTGAGGTGTGTGTTGTGTGCAGTGATAGTGTGTAGTAATGTCTGAGAGAGTGAATGGAAGAGTATGTGTGTTGTGTGAAGAAAAAAAGCAAAAAAAAAAAAAAAAGGCGATAATTGTATGATGAGGAGAGTCGAAAAAGTGGAAAAAAAAATGGTTGAAATTGTGTGAACCCAACATGAAGTTGTTGGTGTATATGATTGATGGGGGGCTAGAGGGATAGACTTGGTGGGTAGGTTAGGGTGGCTTGGGATGGGATATGGCTACCCATGCGGCCATGGTAGTGTAGCAGTAACAATAGCAGCAATAGCGTTGCTGCAAGTTCTGTCTTCTTCTTCTTTTTTATTTTTTTTAGTGGTGGAAGGGCAAAATTAAAATAAATATAAAAAAAATTCAAAAATAGTGAAATCTGTATAGAAAATCTTTAAATATGAAAGATGCATGTATAAAATTTTTTACAAGAAAACTCTAATAATAAAAGACACATTTAAATATTTCTAATATGTTATAATATTTACAAAAAATACAAAACTAGTAAATGACCTAAAAAAATACAAAAATCATACATCAAATCTATTATCAAGTAAGAAATTTATAGATAAAATTCTGAGAAATTTTAATGTTAGGGAAACATTGGAAAACGTGCCTCTAATAGCCAAAAAGGCAAAAATACAAATAAATACCAAACAAACCTAAAAAATCACAAAATTGTAACAAAAAATCTATAAATATATAAAATACATATATAAAATTTTTTACATGAAAATTATAATAAAAAAGATACATTGGAAGACGTTCCGTATTTGACAAAAATTATGAAACAATACAAAAATACTAAATGATCTTTAAAAACCATAACAATTTTACAGAAAATCTATCAATACACAAAACACTTATACTAAAATTTTCATTCAGAAATTTTAACATTAGTGCATTATTGGGAAATGTGCCCTTACTAGACAAAAGAAAAAAATTAAATAAATACCAAACGTCCTCTAAAAAGCATGAAATTTTTACAAAAAATTTATGAATATACAAAATACACATATAAATGTTTTCACTTGAAAATTCTCATAAAAAGAGTGCATTAGAAAATGTGCCATTAAGTTAAAAAATACTAAAATTTTAAATAAATACTAAATGACTCCAAAAAATATTAAAATTAGAAATAATGATAAAAATAGTAAAATTATGTATTTTAACAATAAAAATAAAATAAAATAAAATAAAATAATATTTATATGGTGAAATTACCATTTTGTCCATAATACAACTAATTAATCATAATATACACGAAAATTGCAATTGACCCCAAAAAATAAAAGTACCTCTGAATAAAAAATAAAATAAAAAATAAAAACACACATTTTTATAAGGGTGTGCCAAATTTGGTGTCTACACCTCCCTTCTTTTCACGTTTGGTATAACAATAAACTCACAACAATTAATTTAGCTTAAAAAATTAATTTTAAAGCAAAAGTAATATTTTCTTTCCTACCTTACCCTTTGTAGACATTGGTATTTTATTTAATTTAATTAGTCAAGATTAAACAAATTAAATTGATCTTAATTAATTTAAATTAAATTATAATTATTTTATAAGTTCATTTATATTTGGGCTTATAAATTGGACATTATGCATGTGGACCTCAAGTCAAATCTTAATATCCTTAAATTTGTTTATGTCTGGACTTATAAGTTGGACTATTAATATGTGGGCCTTAAGTTCAATTACAATGCCCATCAATTAAATTAAAGTGAATGAATTTTATTAATTCAAATTAGACTATTTGGGCCGACCCATTTATTAAGTCTACTTTAAATAGGTTGTTTAAGCCACAAGCAATCTAAGTTGGTGAAGAATTCTAATATGTTTCCTTTTAAGCCAATTATATTCTAATTTTTTGCTATAAATAAAAGCTCTCCCCTCTCAAGTAAAAATATATGACAAATTCTCCAAAAGCTTACAGAAAATCACAACCGAATTCTCTAGAGATTCCTCTTCTTCAAGTCTCTTAGGCCCAAGTTCAAGTTCAAATCAAATCTTCAAATCTAAGATCAAGTTCAACAAAATTTCCATGTTCGTGTTGGAGGCTTGAAGATCCAAAATTCAAGTGTTCGAGATGACAAAATCAAATCAACCGTTTCCTACACTCAAATTATAGGAGACTCCAATTTTAATTCAAGAACAAGCCTTTTTTGGCCCTTGAATTAATTGTTCGAGAAGAGAAGAATCATGGGATATTTTCTTGTATAAATAAATTTATCCGAAGATTGTAACTCTTATTTGAAATTAATAACATTCAATTTGTACAATTTTTCTTGTCTTTTGTTCGTAGACACGAAATTTGCGTGCGCACCCTTCTCATGGCCCACAACAAAAATACAAATAAAAAATTTGTTGTTTATTATTTTTCAAAGTAGCAAGTGTATCAATTTCGTTTGTATCCACTTATTTACTAGTTTTTCCTTACATAAGTTTACTGTGTCGGGTCATTATTTTAAATACAAAAGTCGAGAGATATGGGATTCCAATTATCTCACAACGTGTCAAAATTTGCTAACTCAACTTTTACTAGTATTCTTTTAAATTTTAATAACAAGACTGCACAAAATTGATCTTTCAAAACTTGTATGGTTTAACTTCTAGTAGAAATGTAGGTCTTAATCCCTGTAGGCATGCTTTAATTTCTATTTTGTATTTTGAAGATGAATTGTCTATTATTTATCTCCAATTTCACAATCATTTTAACATGCCACCACAAATAATGATTATATGTAATAGTCATGAAGGAAATGAGTGGAGGCTATTTGTTGCTTCTTTTGATTTCTTCTAGTTAAATAAGCTATGGTTTTTTTTTTTCCACCAACATAATATGGACTACAATACAAACATTGAATGCTAGTTATAATTTTTGGCCTTATTTATGACACTATATAAAATAAAGTTTTAGTCTTGCTGCTTATATGAAACTTCGTCATTTAATATTTTTGTCTGAGTTTTTTATAATTGGTTAACAACCCATTCTTTTGTTGATATAATAGATTATTTCAAGAGGGCATTCATGTCAAATTATCCCTCTTAATGGTGACAAGAAGTCTCAAAGATTCTATAAGAAAGGTAAGTGTTATTTCTTAAACATGAGGAAGCTCAATGAAATTATTGTACACCTAGATGGAAGTGTGTGAAATTATTCTTTTAATTAATCAATAGTGGTGGCCTACCTCCTAAAAATTCTTGTCTCTGCCCTTAGGCTCCGTGAACTTTTTTTATTTATTGTTTTTTCAGTAATCAACTATAACTGTGTGACTTTTAACTTACTTCATTTGGAGGTTTAATTAGACTATAGGAGATCAAGAAGGCCCAAATGAACTCTAGAAGAATCGATGGGGACTAAACTACTATTAGGCTACACAAGTACACTATACCTAATTAAATTTTTAATGAGAAGTAGAGTTGGAATGTCTGATTCCCTACACTATTTTGCTTTTAAAGGTTTAGTGGTCGTCATTGGACCGAAGTCTAGCGGTTCAGCTCTGCGAACCCATGCCACGTTCCATTAACCATCTTTGCTAGTAGGGGTGTTCATGGACCAAGTACCCGGTCCATGGACAAAAAATGTGAACTGAATTGGTCCTTAAGGTTCAGCAAAATTTCGAACCGCAAACCGGCCCACATGTAGCGAGTACTCGGCCTTCCGGTTACCTGCAAAACCGGTTCGGATAAGCCGGGTACCCGACCCGATCCATAATAATTTACCTATATTTTTAAAAAAATAAACAAGAAAAAGTACAAAATACTATTAAATCACTAATAATACAAACATTAATATCTTAAAGTTAAATTACATCCAAAATCCTAATCTTCAAAAAAACAAAAATTAAATAAACAATAAAACAATCACTTAGCCTTTCAAACTTCATTTTTTTCGTTTCCATCAACATAAAAACATAAATATTCAACAAATAAACAAGAACTATATCAATAATAAAATAATCACTTAGTCTTTCAAATTTCATCTTTTAATTTCAATCAATGTAAAAATATAAATATTCAACAAATAGCCAAATGAACACCCAAACTAACATGTGAAATTACATAAGTAACATGTGAAATTACATAACTACCTCCATTACATAACTACCTCCACTCCGGGTCGGTTCGGTTATCCGATAGTTCGCAAAAATGTGAACCGCAAACTTACCCAATTAAAATATAATCTGCTCCGCAAACCGTCCCGTCACTTAAAATCGGTTCGATTACCCTTTTTTTCGATTCGGGACAAATTAATTTTCCTAATTTTTTAATTTTTTAAGTTTTTTTGAGCAGCCCTGTTCGCTGGACCTTTTGCTAGTTAGTATCAATGCTTCCAAGACTTTCTTTTACTTCACTCCCTCCCTCCTTTTCCATATCTCTGTGTCTTGGAAACACAAAAGGCCTATAAAAAGCAAAATGTACCGCACCACTAGTAGTATAAACAAAAGAACACAATTCTTGGCGAAGTAAATTTTCTCTATGCCGTTTAAAGTTGAGGACTTAACTAGGGAAAACAGAAGAGAAGAAGAGTAAACATTAATCTTCTTGTTCCCATGGCAAATTTCAAGTAAGGATGGCCGGCGGAGGATTCCTGCTTTCATAGTTTTACCCTGCTAGTGTTACTAATTACAATTTGTACCCCTCCTAGTGCAACTAATTAATGGGCAAGTTTCGCCCCAACAACCTCGGATCCGTGGTCCTGGATCACCCGACAGCCGGAGGGGGAAGAGGAGGACGGCAGTTTAAGCTTTGGTCCGCATCAGTCCGCCGCATTATTCTCGACACTGTTCGCTGCGGGACACGGCCTAAGCACAACACAACCAAATCAAGCATAAAAGAGCCAAAGCCCAGGAATGACCCCATAACCTTGAGATCCGAGTTGGAGAGAGGTACCACCAATATTACTACTATAGCCTCCGGATCCGACAAATTATCGGATCTCCTGAGGCTGTCGGAGTGGTCCGAAAAGGAAAACGACGACGACGAACAAGTGGTCAAGAGGAAAGTGGAGGCATTAAAGGAATTGAAGAGAGTAGTGAAGAATCTTCAAACTAGCCAAGAGGAAAGCGGCTTAGCTTTTGTATTGGAAGGAGCTAGGGAGGTGAGAAGGCTTACCAAGGATGATTCTCAGGCTAGAACTACTCTAGCTTTGCTCGGAGCCATCCCGCCGCTTGTGGCGTTGCTCGACGCGCCGCCGGATCTCGGCTCCCAAATTGCTGCTCTCTATGCTTTGCTTAACCTCGGCATTGGCAATGATGCGTGAGTCCCCTCTTTTCTTTTTATTTCTTTTTTTTTTTTTCATTTTTATACTAGAATACTGCTAACCAAATTGCTAATACACTGCAAGTTTACTATTCCAGGAGAAGCTACCATAAAATCTTTAAAAAAATATTCGAGCGCTAGTAGTCTTTCAGTGTATACCTTCATAATTTTTTTTTTCTTTTTGGTTTTTGAGAACAAATTTAACATTGAATGAGAGTAACACCACACCATGGTGCGTCATTTGCTTAAGAGAAGGGGGTATATGCACAAGAGAAAGGGTTAATGAGGTGCTACGACGGTGGTGATGAGAGTCAAATCCCAAATATATTCCGTATCACTATTTTTAGGGGCTACAATGAGAATCGAAATTGCAATGAGGGTGCGAACCCAACATATTGCATTATTGCCTGAGTAAAGGTCACTTGGATTATGAATTTGAGCATATCGGCTGAGTAAAGGTCACTTGGATATTGCATTCTGGTGTTCTCTTATATGTCTTGTCTTTGGTTTGTTTTTAGGATTGAAGCTTTTTACTAACATGTTGAAATTTTATTTAATATTTTGGTGTTTAGATACTGATCTACCACTCCACACATCTGGGTGCAATTTAATGAACAACATCAAACTGGGAAAAAAACAGAGGTTCCCAAACCAACCTACGTAAATTATTTGATTGCTACAATTTGTTGTTCAGTTTTTTTTTTTTTTTTCTCTCTCTCTCTATGTCTCTCTGTCTCTCTCTCTGAGCTGAAATTTCAGGCTACCGAATGGGTTGAATTTGCTGCTTGCATCTAAAGCTCTTTAACATCTGAAAATCAATTCATTAATTTATAAGACAAGCGATAAGAAAATTTTATCCATGAGTATAAGATGTCGAGTGACCAATTTGTCCTTTATTTGCATCACATGTTTTTAGGTCCAAACATGCTGCAATTATTTTTGTTTTACTTTTATATTTTTGGGACTAAATTCCAGTGTCAAATACTTTTTCTCCAGAAACAAAGCTGCCATTGTTAAAGCTGGGGCTGTTCATAAGATGCTGATGCTCATTGAATCTGCAAATGGTTCTCCTGATGCAGATGTTGCTGAAGCTATAGTTGCAAACTTTCTTGCATTGACTGCACTAGATGCAAATAAACTGATTATTGGCTCTTCTGGTGCGATCCCATTTCTGACAAGTATCCTGAAAGATCCTGATGGAAAATATGGTTCTCAAGCAAAGCTGGATGCTCTGCGGGCACTGTATAATCTATCAATTTCACCATTAAACCTTTCACCGTTGCTTGATGCTGATTTGGTGCAATTTCTATTGAGTAAGCTAGGAGATATGGATTTTAGCGAGAAAATCCTCTCGATTCTCGGCAATGTAGTATCTATACCAGAGGGGCGAAGGGCTATCAGTTGTGTGCCAGATGCATTTCCAATGCTAATTGACGTGTTGAATTGGACGGATTCAGCAGGCTGCCAGGAGAAGGGGTCATACATTTTGATGGTAATGGCTCACAAGTCATATGGAGATAGACAAGCAATGATTGAGGCTGGAATAACTTCATCCCTCCTAGAATTAACACTTTTAGGCACCACATTAGCACAAAAGAGAGCATCCCGTATCTTGGAGTGTTTAACAATGGATAAAGGGAAGCAAATTTCAGAGAGCTGTGGTGGCGGATTAAGTCCAACATTGTCAGCTCCTCTATGTGCAGATAATTCGTCACTGTGTGTAAGCCGAATTCATCACCTGGAGGAGTCTTTAGAGGAGGAAGATCACTTGTTGAGTGAAGAGAGAAAAGCAGTCAAGCTATTAGTCCAACAAAGTTTGCAGAACAACATGAAGAGAATAGTTAGAAGGGCTAATTTGCCGCATGATTTTGTTCCATCAGACCATTTTAAGTCCCTCACCACTGGATCCACGTCTAAGAGCTTACCATTTTAGGGAGTTGGAAATTTGAAACGTGCTTTCTTTGTCAAATTATAGTCACATTTTAGTTTGTTCTGGTTTTCAAGAAGTACATCTATATTTGTGTCAAAATATACTCCTATAAACACGCATGTGCATATGTCTGCGTTCTTCTGTGTATTTTATGCAAAAAGAAGTGTTTTTCTGGTGAAGTGTAGTTTCATGGCAAGAGGCTTCTCCCGCGGAAAAGATATTCACATTTTAGGTTTGTGAATTTCTTTTGTTTTCTTTTAATGAGAGAAACCTTAATGGGCAAACTAGAGTTAGAGGCAATATAAGGTACATAACTATTAACATCGTATCTAGTGCCTATGGGGTTTAGGGTTCTGCTTAACTTGTAAATTAGGGTAAACAAACTCTGCCAAATTCTCAGACAGTGGAGACATCCATGAAATACTCAGAATTTTGCACTCCTGCAACAGCGCAATGAAATGAGAAGGGTATTTTGCTTTGGCCAGTTCTGACTCAGATTCCACTTTGAAGGCGGGATGGTGTTTAGTGAAAAGCATTGAGTATCTGTCTTGCAGAAGCTCTGGCTTGTCATTTGTATTCCTGAATTGCGTCATGGATTTTCGTATAGAATGGTAAAGACACACGTTCTGGTAAAGTAAAGGAAAAATGTGGGAAAGGAAAAGGTAGTTATTTTTCACATAGTGTGCGTTTGTTTGCCAAGAAAGCTGGAAATTTTCCTCCATTTCGTATCTTGTGCAAAATTCTACAAATTTTGCAGCCAAAAAAGGGTGGCTACTCACAATATTTTAATAACTACCACTAACTATCACTCTCTCTCAAATTTTTTCTTGCCAAACAAACATAAACAAGAAATTAATTTTCTCTTCGCTCTACCTCACATGCCCACATGTCACTTTCTCAGGTATCTTTCCCTTCCTTACAGTTGATGCTCTCTCTCTCTCTCTCTCTCTCTCTCTCTCTCTCTCTCTCTCTCTCTCTCTCTCTCTCTCTCTCCATTTTCTTAGAAGCTGTTTGTTGTTGGGTTTTTTTTTTCCATATTTCTCTTTTTTGTCTTTAATTTTAAATTTTTAGGCATTAAAATTAGTGCGTACAATAGATGAGCATCCTTTCACAACAGTTTTTCTTTCCAAAAAAATAAAAAATAAAAAAAATGCTTTTTCTTTTT
This sequence comes from Mitragyna speciosa, assembly GCA_024721245.1. Classification (NCBI taxonomy): domain Eukaryota; kingdom Viridiplantae; phylum Streptophyta; class Magnoliopsida; order Gentianales; family Rubiaceae; genus Mitragyna; species Mitragyna speciosa. The sequence continues at coordinate 29,382,924 of CM045559.1, read as the reverse complement.
CCTTTTTCGATGTCCAAAAAAACGTTCCAACAACAGGCAAACGAACCCTATGTCGATACAACTAAGGTTAATAGGAGAATATAATAAAAGACAAAATTATGAGCTTTATTTTTTAATATATTTTTGAACTTTTGTTTATGAGGAACAGCCTCAAATCATATGGAACATTGGCAAGCATTCCGCAAGATATCGAAGCTACAATGTTTTTGTTCTTGGCCTGCGTTTCTGGATTCATTTCTTGAATAACAGGTTTGGACTTATTACATAACTTAAAAATATTTTCTCGTTGGGCTTTGAAATTGCGATATAATTCGGAATGCTCGAGCGTCTTCTACGTAGTTCATCTCCCATTGTAGGCCAACACTGACTTCTCAGTTAGAGGTAGAGTTATAAATGACTGAATAAAATCTTACTTTAAAGTTGTTACACTTGATTTAAAATTTTGAACTCAAATATGAATTCTAGTTCGAGCTCGATACGAATTTAAAATTTGAACTCTAATTTAATTTGATTTTATGTTCAATAGGTTTGAATTCGATTCAGAAGCTAGTGTTTACTCCTTTATTTTTATATTATTTTATTGATTAAATAAATATTTTTATATAAAATTATATAAACAATTATTACATATATTAAATAAAAAATTATTCGAGTCTAATCGAATATCAAAAATATACAAGTTTAAATTCGATTTGATAATATAATGAAATCCTATTTCTTATTTATGCTTGATTTGAGCTCATAAAAAGTTGAATTCGAATTCAACTCTTAAATATTCGAGGCGGAACTATTAGTTAAGGGTTTGATCTGTTCACAACCCTAGTTAGAAGCTATGGACAAGGAATCGATCAGACATCCAATCCAGGTCAATCTAAAAAATTGAAAAATTAAAAAACTAGTAAAAAATCGGATTTGACCGGTTAAAACAGGTTTGGCAGGAAATTGGTAGAACGGGACAAAACCCGGGGAATGAACCAAATAATCAATTGCGAAATCGGTAGAAAACATCCACCAGACATCAACGCCATAAAATCTGAAGTCACAAGTTCCATAATGCTGAAACAATCAAGGCTCAGCAGCCTCCTAGTTATAGACTCCCATAGCCAACAGCACTGGCGCAAAACCCAAGTCCATGTTGACTGCCTGAGGTAGACACTGTAATTTTGTATGAGTGGAAACAAAGATTGGCAGATATGGGAGAGAAAAAGGATCAGAACTTCATTGCAGCAAAGAGAACTTAGGGTGCTTTAGAGAGCTAAAGAAGAAGGAGAAGATGGATAATCTGAAATATGGGCTAGGAGGTCAGGTATAAATTTGGAATTTGCTGGTTTAGACAAAAAGGAAATAAGGCTTCCCATCTTACGGTCAACTGATCTTGGCCGTGGACGACGGTTCTTGGCCTTTAAAATGTCCGTTTGTGACCTGCTCTTCTGAGATATCTGAAAAATCAAAAGAAAAAAAATAAATGTTTTAGCCAAAAGAGAAAACAGTACTGCCAATTAAAGCAGTTAAAACTGAAGAGAACCGCTTGTCAATAAATAAATCAAAGGGACTATTTTAATTTCAATGGTCCAATCAATAAGTAATAGGAATAAAAGTAAAACTTCTCCAACTTGCATAATGGTTGGCATATTTACTATGGCTTGTAATAATATCTTTTCAATATTTTTGTCTATCTAAAATATTATAAATGAACTTATTCCTTTATTTGAATTTATATTTGTTAAGGATCGAACATGTATGAGATTTTTGTATTGTTAATTTTGTCAGTTTGGATGAGTTTAATGAATTATTTAGTGAATTAGATATTAATTTGAATCTCTATTAATGAATTGTAGGTTTTTGATTAAGGTTTGATTTGTGTGTGTAACCCATTGAACCATAACCCCCTGAGTTCAACTGAGTCGATACCCAATCCGAATCTTAAAATATAGGTTAAAAGACATAAAATATCCCAAAAGATATAAAATGATAATTAATTCTAAAAATGTAACGTTGTCCTTGGCACGATTAGTCGAATTAGCATGCGGAGCGTGCAATATGTGAAGCGAAACTGACGTAAATACTTCCATATTTGTTAAATGCATATAATGCAGCCACCCTAGTCATTGTCAACCACACATTTAATTGCCCTAGATGGTGAAATAAAATGATGGCTTGGATATGTTTTTTTAAATATTCAGAAATTTTTTTCCAATGGTATTTGGATAAGTGAACATTATTTGGGAAAACTTATATGAAATATTCAATGTTTTTTTAAATATTCAACAATTTTTCCTCTCATTTTTTGAATTTTGAAATTTTTTTGAAAAACTTATATGAAATGTTTAAAATTTGCCAACAACTTGTTTCACTTTTTACACAATTATTCACAAAATGTAGTATTTTTTTCAACAAATTTTATTCAGAAAAATGAAAAATTTTCCATTACTCCATTATTATTGTAAATGGAGGTTAAAATGTTTCGTCGAAAATTTTTCATTTTTCTAGATAAAATTTGTTGAAAAAAATGCTACGATTTGTGAATAATTGTATAAAAAGTGAAACAAGTTGTTGGAATGTTTTGAACATTTCAAATAAATTTTTTAAAAATTTTTCAAAATTCAAACACTTCCCTCTATTTCAACAAAAGTCAACAAAAAACACATTCCAAATAATTTTTTCAAATAATTCTCAAAAAACACTACAAATAACATATCCAAACAGAATTGATTTTTTTACAACAAAGTATACTTCATATCAGAGGATTTTGCAACGAATTAACTGTATTTCTTTGGATGATTTTTGTACACATTTGAAGTTTATTTCTTTGGATGATTTTTGTACACATTTGAAGTTTAAGAATAGATACGAATAAAGAGTCGAGTTATTAAAGTTCTATGACTCTACCCAAAAGTTTGGGTTCGATCTCACCAACACCATTTCCGTCACCAACCTAATAGTATAGGTTTGCTATATAAAAATAATAATTAAAAAAAAAACAGTTCAAGAGTGTTGAGCAATTGTTTGTATGACCTGTCTATCTACATTTCAGAAGTACGTGACTTCATCCTCAGTGCTGCCTTGCAGGTGACTTCATCCTCAGTGCTGCCTTGCAGGTGACTGTCATGTAGTCATGCAACGAAAGAAAAAGCAAATCCCATAATTCTAAATATTTGTTCTCAATCACTTCTGATTTTTAAGAAAGCTAATTTTAGAAAAGTTAAAAATCAATTACTCCTGATTTTGACTTAAAAAATTAAAAAAATAATAAAAAAACAGTTAAAAACATCACAAAGTAAATTTTTTAAAAATTAAAAGTCAAAATCACGTAGGAAAAAGATTTTGAGATCAGGCTCTAAGACTTAATCAGAGAAGCTATTAAAATCTGACTGACATTACAAGTTTGAAGGAAAAAGAGGGAATTGACATGGTGGAACATGGATGTTGTTGACGTAAAACTGGAATCAAATCTCAGCGGTCAGACACAGGAGAAAGCATACAAGAGTGAAATTTAGGAAGTGCAACAATAGTCCCTTGGTTCTCCTACGTCATGGTAGATTGCAATTCATATAACAAATTAATTATCCTGAAGCACAAATTCACATTTAACTGAAAGACAATAGATCACAAATACAAATAGGAAAAAGTTACTAGAGATGCTAATTCAATAAATATGCAACGTACGATAAAATACATGTTAAACACACTAAAACCAGGACGAAGAGCTTGCAAGAAGATACACCAAATAATATTATTTGTAAAAGTTACAGATTCAAACTAGTGCCTGTTACAATATATTCTTCATTTTTCAGCATAAAAACAAGAGGCAAAGGAACCAAGGGGAAGGTGACTTTGAGAATTTAATTTAACATACCGAGAAGGTGACTTTGAGAATTAGCTCTTACTTTGACTTGATAGATTAATTAGCATTGTCAAATATCTACAGAGTTAGCCTGACAACTTGGTGACAAGGAATCAAAAGAGAGCTCTGTTTCTTTTTCTTGCTGCAATCCAAAATATGCCCTGATATGCACACTAGCTGACTTGACGCTGAGTTCCAATGATGAGAAAATTAATGCCTGTGACTCAGGAAAGGGCAAGCGCAAAGGGTTGAAGAACTAAAATGTCAGATTCTCAAGGCTTGTATCCCTTTGCGAATAACACCCATGCATATAACGCCATATCACCTAATTCCTTAAAATATACTCCAGTACTGCAATCCTAAACACCTCCAAAAGATTCTTTCTTTAGAATCACTTTCTGAAGATAAGATGGAGTAAGTACATAATTTACCATTTTTATATGCAACTTTTAAGGTAAGTGTAACATGATCAATCTGTTGATTACTGCAATATAGGTGATAAATGCATGCACATTACTGGTGACTTTCCGTTATAAATTACAGAAGCACAAAATTACCATGACATCCATTAGCAGGTCAAGTTTCACTTACAAGTTACAGAAGCAGAAGATTTCCATGAATTCCATTAGCAGATTAACAAATTATAACTAAATTCCAAATGGTAAACATTCAGTTCAAAAGGACTGTTCACAGCTCAAACCAAAAAGGGATTTTTGAATCACTCATGGTAGGCGCAAAACGTTGAGGAGGGTAAAGTTTACACCCAATGCATTCCTTCAATCCAGAAGTTAACAGCACCACCACCACCACCACCACCAAGAACATAAATACAAGTCCTTCATGAAGATTTGCCAATGTGAAAAAGAAGGCTTGAAGGAGTGTGAAGAAATAGTCAAATCAGATGAAAATCTGTTTACTCATGACAAGCCAAATGGACAAATAGTAGCATAATTGAAGTTCAAAAATTTCTTAAGGTTCTAAACAAGAGTAATAATATGTATCATGATACCAATTCTTACAGGAAAAGAGAAAAAAACCAAGAAAGAATGGTCGGACAATATCATCAATAAAGCCAACTGATTCATTAGGTTGCTTGATCATGACCAGATGGCAGACACAAGAAGTACAACTCAAATGCATGCTGCTTGCATACAAACTGAAAATTACGAGAAGGGAAGTCATATATATAGAAATAAATTACAATAATGCTTATCATATAGGATGATCAATTCCTATCGCAACATTAATTGATTCAAACAACAAAATTTAGCACGAAAAGAAGTATGTTGAAGGAAAAAAGAAACTGACAAATGCAACACAAGAATGATGACCTAAATGTAAAGTGAACATTAAATAAAGTTGAGAACAAATATGTACTAACTAATGATACAGACAATTCATATGATATACTATCCCTTGAATCAAAGAACTTGAGAACAAGATGATTCATATGATATACTATCCCGTGCATCAAAGAACTTGAGAACATGTGAAAGGTTAAAAGGAGACATACAAACTGCAAGAGAGAGAGAGAGAGAGAGAGAGAGAGAGAGAGAGAGTCAGATACAGCTCACGATCTAATAATAGCTAACCTTACAGATGCCTCATTACTAATAGCATTATGTTCAAGAAGGTTCCTCCTAGTCTACAATAATACTCTTAACATCAAGAGAAAGAAGGGAATGTGATGGTATAAGGAAAAGACTTAATAAAATCAATTACTTTGCCAAGTCTTCATAACATTAATTAGTAATGGAGAAGAGATCCTTGAGCAAGCTTCCTAATAAATTAAGTACATTTAGACTAGCTAGCAAACAAGCACCGGAAGGCCAAGCCTCATTAGTTCAGAAACAAATGTGGAGCCAAGTCCAAATACTGATTAAGTATGTAGTTGTTTAGACATAATTTAGACCAAGTTGAATATATAAAGACATAGCTAGGGAGGTTAACCATTAATGCTATATAATAGGTATGATCTTTCTTCTTGCATCACAATTCCAACACAGTAGGGACAGAAATTAATTTGTGTTGACCTTTTCATTGGAGTTGGAAAAAAAAAAAAAGAAGAGAGAAGTTAAACAAAGGTAAATAAACACTCAAGGACATCAAAATATCTATAGCCTCCCATTCTACCATGATTATCACGTATTCATAGACTGGTCTCAACATTTTATATGTCATGCAACACATAGTGTCACAAGCAAATTATTGGAGGTACTAAGAGCATAAAGTTACTTTGATACTAAAATTCAAATAGGCGAAATTCACATATCAACAAACACGAACACTTGTTAGTTATCTAGATAACAGTCATTTAAAGTGAAAGAAATATTAAATTTCGATCTAGACAGACTAAATTGACCAATTCCAGAAAAAACCGAACTAGCATAATACATAAACATGTTAATTCCTTTCTGTAGAGAGATGCATGGCACACTGTAATGGTTGATGAAGCTACTCATATACAATAAAAAAAAATTCTTTTGTTATCAACTTTAAAACTATGAACACTGCTGTAATAGGGCTTTTATTGCTACCAACCTTGAGAAACAAGACGAACATAAATGGGAAAAAAGACCGCTTTGAAAACGTCGTTTTCTAAAATATAATTGAACCAAGCTGGAGAACATGGTAAAAGACAAGAAATTCTTCCTGTTATCAGCGTTGATCAACAAAAAGCTAAAGCAAACAGCAGAAGATCTTATCATCAAATTCCTTCACAAATCACAACAAAAGTAACACGGCATATTGGGATTTAAGAGAGCTTACCTGTCATAGTGAAGGACACGGGAAAATGTTGGGATAATCAGAAACCATAAATACTAGCAATAGCTAGTAATGGAAGAATATAACAAATCCAAGACCATAAGTATAATCAGATTGGGGGAAAGCGATAATAACAGAATGAGAAAGAAGGGTTTTGCTTGAGGACCATCCTATTCCTAGCTATATTACAAGCTATCTAACGTTAATATAATGGTCCCGAAGCAAAAGCAGTTTTCCGTTAACCAAGCACAGTAATCAGGGTTACCTTCTCAAGAAAGGCCATGAAAAGTCCCGCTCTCTCAAGCTGCTTATTGATTTATATTCCATGTTCCATGTTTAATTTAATCATCAAACAGATAATAATACAGGAAACAAAATTACCAAGCGAACAATGACTTAGAAAAATCGCAAGAATTGGTCCAGGATGTTGAAGCCACTCTTTACCAGCAAATAATGTGTTAATATGTCAGAATTATACTTTAATCACTGCCTTTGGAACGCTTAGAATAGCGAGTATCTACTACTAAAAGAGACACAAATCATCGCGAGAGAACTGAATCTTGAACACACATAACAAGGGATGAGGTGCGATGTATTTGGATTCTGGAAATCAACATAAAAAAAAGAAGAAGAAGAAGAAGAAGAAGAAGAAGATAAGAATTCCAGCAGTGGAATGGAAGGGCCGACAGAGAGAGAAGTGAGCACACAAAAGCAACGGTATACACTTATACAATCTGCCTCTGTGTGCTCACTCTCTTCTGTCAGTTTTTTTTTTCTTCACTCTGAATCCGCGGAAAAGGAAAAGGGAAAAGAGTGTGGAAGGACAAGCTTTGGTACTTTCTCAAAAATGGTAAAAACCATGTGTCCAGATGAGGATAGCTCAGATGTGAAAGTACAAGGCATGCCCATTTCTAGATAAACCCTCTACTAAAACTATCATTCCAGAATCATCCCAAAAAAATCGAAGTACGAATCATCAGCTAAAACACACAGACATTCTATATAAACCTTCTCTCTTTCTCTCTCCTCTTCGTCCAATACTCTTCATTTTTACCATTGACCTTACATGCAAGGAAACAGGTGTCGGTGCCAAGTTCGAAGATTTTTTGTTTTAGTGAGCAAATCAAACAGTGCGGAGGGCGACACCATCAGAGCTGGAAAAGGGTGCGAGGATGAAGAGTGTGGGTCAACAGTTGAATGCTTTTTTTTTTTTTTCGTTTTCTAATCTTATCACTTATTAGGGAGAAGTCCAAGAAGATGAGCGCAACCGCAGCGAGGGTTACCGAAATGGGTGTACTTGGCAGTAACTCAATGCATGATAGTAATGATCTGGTTGGCCAAACCGTGCGATTGATTAACAAATCACACCCGTCGACTTGACACATTTTTTATGTCCAGATATTAGAGCATGGAATTTCCAAGAGCTTACGACTTGCAATATTGGCTTAGTACTCGATATTTAGTGGCTAGTTTCACATTAAATTGGGTTGATAAAGACGCTTATCTAAACGCAATGGTGAAAAAGTCCGTTATCGAACGATAACAAGAGGGAGAGTGATTACCTAAACTTAAGTGTTATGTTTTTTATTCCAGTCAGTAATTATCTAGATAGTTGAGTTTCGTGGGTACTATTTAGGTTTGAGTGAGACCTTTATCTTTAATGCCTGACTCATTTATACAGTGTCTTTTGGTGTGCCTTAAGTGTTAATTGTAGTGTTTAATCTAACTTTCTAACCAATGATTGTAGTGTTTAATCTAATTTTCTAACCAATGAAGTTTGAAAGAAAAAAAGAGTCTAACTTTCTAACTAATGATTGTAGTGTTTAATCTAACTTTCTAACCATTGAAATTATTTATACAGCGCCCTTTGGTGTCCCTTGAGTGTTAATTGTAGCGTTTAATCTAATTTTCTAACCAATGAAGTTTGAAAGAAAAAAAGAGTGTCATGTTCAAATCTCCCATGTCAATTGGATCAAATAAATTATGCCCTGCCCTTTGATATGCCTTGAGTGTTAATTGTAGTGTTTAATCTAACTTTCTAATCTTTCGTGTAAAAAGAGTGTCATGTTTAAATCTCCCATGTCAATTGGATCAAATAAATTATGCCCTGCCCGTAGCAATTATTCGAGTCAATCAATTGTGCTTGTAGAAACTAATTAAATAGACCTTTTTTTATTAAAAAAAAACTTAAATAATTTCTCTTAGCTTTCTAAACATGTGTTATCAACAGGATTACTCATAAAGATAACAACTAACAAACTAACTATTAATAACATAATGAATATAGTTCTACTTTAACAATTTACAATTAATTTTCATAAAATCAATAAATATTTTTTCAAAAAAAGTTACACACACATAGTGTGTTTCTTTAACACTACTTACGTATAAAGTGGGAGCACTACTTGGTTTGTGGTGTCCCATCTTTCCCTTTTTTTTGTGTTTTACAAAATATCAAACCAGATTAATAACTATCCATGATTATATATTACAAATAACTACTTGTTAGTGTGTTTTATCCCGTGAACACACTCATTTAGTATGCTAAAGTCACTTATATAAATAAAGCAATAGAAGAAATTTGGTTCTACCACAAAATGATCAAATTGGTCCAAAATAAAAGTAAAAGGACAAAATTGGTAAAAAAAAATAAAGTTAAATGTGTTTTTGCCCAAAAAAAAAAACTCATCTATATATTATGAAAAGTATAAAAAGTACAAACAAAGTATTCCAGTGCTAAAGTACCAATTAGGAAAAAGGCGATACCATGAAGGGCAAGTTTAAGGTGCCATTTGGTAAAATAAAAGTTTGAAGTCTGAAATTTAAGTACTGAAAATATTAACTTGCTGAATTGATACAGTTGTACATGTTTGATAATTAACTGAATTTATACACTTAATTCAAATATTTCACTTATATATATAATTATTTTTATTCTAAAAAGGTGAAATAATTTATTGATAATATGCATGACAAATAAAGATATTATTTGTTTGTGAGAGATAAAGGACAAGTGCATTTGTGTGTGAGAATGTGTGTGAGAAAAAGTATGTGTATATGTGTAAAAGTGTAAAAATGTATATGTATGAAAGTGTGTGCAAGTATATGAGAGAGAATATATATATATATATGGAAGTGCGAAAAAATAATATATTTATGTATGTGTGTATACATCTGAGAGTGCATATGTGAAAAAAATATGTGAATTTGTAAGAGAAATTATGTATGAAGGAGAGTGTGTGGATACACGCGTGCAGGTGTGCATGTGTATGTTTGTGTGTGTGTGAGAGGCAAAGAATGTGTGTATTTATATGAAAGTGTCCATATGCATGTGAGAAAAAGTGTGCGTATCTAATAAAAAGAAAGCTTATCTTATTGCATGCGTGAGGAAAAAAATATGTTTCTGCTTGCAAGGGTGATTGTATGTGTCTCTGTGTGTTGAGTGTGTGTGTGTATGTGTGCATAAATGTATGTGTGAAAGAATATGTTTGTATATGTGTGTACATCAGTGACTGTGTAAAAGTATGTGTGTGAAGGAGAGAGAATACTACGTGTATCTAAATTTTAGCAAATTAAGTGAAAATTTTTCATTTAAAATTTTGTGTATAAATTAAATAAGTGCTTAATATATTAAGTGATAAAGAAATTCTGTTATCAAACAGAATGAATTCAAAAAAACTCTTAATGTATTAATTTTCAGTCTTAAGTAGCTTTATCAAACACCCCCCAAATGTAATTATGTAGGCACGAGCTAATAACATGTAATGTATTTATCAAAGAGGGAAATAGGTATTATAAGTAATGTCACCCATTATTGACGTTTGTAAAACAGCTATAGGTGTTATTCAATACAAATGAAAGTGATTAATTGGGATGTTAATGATTCCCTCCAAAATAATATTCTATCAAACCCATTAACCATTTTAATTAAGGACAAAAACATGGACAAAAACATAACGCTTGAAAAAGTACACATCTTTTGAACTACCTACCCCCAATATAGTATTATTCTCTCTCTCTCTACATAACGCTTGAAAAAACACACCTTTTTGAACTACCTAGCCCCAATATACTATTCTTCATCTTCTTCTTCTTCTTCTTCTTCTCTCTCTCTCTCCCCCCCCCCCCCCCCCGCACCTATCTCTCTCTTCTCTCTTTGCTATTCCTTGCTATGTTTTTTCATTTTGAATATTCTTAATTAATTAAATTTTATAAATTTTGTCTAGAAATTTTGTTAACGTGTGGGAAAGTTTTAAGGAATAAAAGAGAATGTATTTGAGGGAGTTACATTCAAATTTTTTTTAATAAAAATTTAAACTGAAAATCAAAGATATTTGGTACTTTGTATTAATACAATATTTTTTCTTTTTTTTAAAGGTTGTCATTTGCATAAAACTCAAATTAGAGTATAGCTATATATAAAATTGAAGAAATCTTTTTGGAAAATTTCTTTAAAAAATACAAAATAAGAAATAAAAAAATATGTATATCAAAAAAATTTAAAATTTACTTGAACATAATTCTAGTAAACCAAACAAGTAGTTTTATAATGATACCTATTCCGTTATTAGACTAAACATGTTGGAAGAGTTATTAAAACCCATACTCATAGTAGGATAAAAAGAAAATTGTAATTTTGATACCAAATGTTTGAAGTATTGGCAATTTCAGTCTCTAAAGTTTGGATAAAAGCAAATTTGGTACCAAATGATTAATTTTTTAACATGTTTAGTCCTATTTGCCAATTTTGCAAAAATCTTATCGGAATCTAGTCATTTGATACTCATGTGTCGGTTACAAAAATTTTGAAAAAGAATTAGATTACAAAAAAATTTTAATTATCATAATTTGTAATTAAAGACACTAATTTGAGTTCATAAATGATATATAAGTAGATAAAAATGAAAAATCTGCCCGAATAGTTTATTCACATGTGTGCTTTTAATTACAAATTACAACAATTAATTTTTTTAATTCTTTTAAAAAACTTCTATAACAATCATATGAGTTTCACATGATCGAATTCTGATAAGATTTTAAGAAAACTGGTCAATAGGACTAAATATACTAAAAAATTAAAACATTTGGTATTAGATTTGTTTTTGTTTAAACTTTATGGACTAAAACTGTCGATACTCCAAATATTTAATACTAAAATTGTAATATTATATAGGATAAATGATATTTATAGTGATAGTGATTAAGAAATTTGAACTAAACTGCCCTGAGTTACTTCCAATCACTTCCCCACCATCATCTCAGACTTGTAGAACAAGTCAAAGATCTCATTCGGAATGAGCCCTCGGCTCTATTTGGAAAGACTGTTTTTTAGGAAATGTGTTTTTTTGGCACAAAAAACACCGAAAAAGTGTTTTTGGCACATTTTTTGGTTTTGCATACACATATACATTTTTACACACACTAAAATCCTACACACCAAGAATACACACCAAGAACATTAAAAACACACACTCACTTTTACACACACATATTATACGTACATAGATACGTATGTACATGCATGCATGTACATACGTGTGTATGTACGTATAATATATACAAATATATTATATATAAATATGTATTATATAGTATATATTTATATATAAATATATGTATGTACGTATGTATGCATGCATGTACATATGCATGTATATACCTATAATATATTTATTACCAATAAATGTTATGTATAATACATATTATACATATTATATGTATTATAATATAATATATATATATAGGTAATATATATACATACATATATTGATATATATTATATTATATGTATGTATGTACGTATGTATGCATGTATGTACATACCTATGTATGTACGTATGTATACGTGAATGTACATATGCATTATGTACGTATATTATATTTATTATCTACATATATTATATATAATATACATTTTATATATTTTATGTATTATAATATATATAATATATATTATATATAGATATATAGATAATATCTATACATACATATATGTACATATAATATATTATATATATGTACGTATGTATGCATGCATGTACATACGCATTTATGTACATATAAAATATTTATTATCTATATATATTACATATATATTGTATATTATATATTATATATATTATATGTATTATAATATATATAATATATAATATATATACATACATATATTTATATATATTATATATATTATATTATATATACGTATGTTTGTATCTATGTGTGTATGCATGTACATATGTATGTATGGACGTATATATATGTACAAATATATTATATATAAATATATATTGTATATTATATATATTTATATATTAGATATATTATATGTATTATAATATATATAATATATAATATACATATATAGATAATATATATACATACTTATATTTATATATTTTTTATTATATATATGTACGTATGTATCTATGTATGCATGTACATACATATGTATATTATTAGAAGTAAAAGGGTTAAAATAAATAGGGTTAAAAGGGCTAAAATAAAAAATAAATAAAATAGAAGAAAATAACTTACTAAAAGAATTATTAGAAGAAAATCTACAAAATGAAACTGAACAATTATTAATGGAGAATAAACCTAAAAATTTTCTAAGTTCAATGTATATCTCTCAAAAATATTTTATACAAGTCACTTTAGTTATAAATAAAGAATTTAAAATTTCAGCAATAGCTATGTTAGATAGTGGTGCTGATTTAAATACAATATGTGAAGGATTAGTTCCTGCAAAATATTTTGAAAAAACTTAAGTTGTTCTTAGAGCAGCACAAGGATAAAAAATCAGAATAAATCACAAAATATCTAATGTTTGTATTTTCTCAAAAGAAGATAATTATATATGTCAACCATTTGTTTTAACAAAAGATGTATCTCAACAAATAATTTTAGGTACATCTTTTTATTATGCAATGCAACCATTCATATGTAATGGTAAGACAATTTCTAAACAAGATCGATCTGTTTCATTTGATTTTGTTTCTAAACCTCAAATTAAGCAATTAGATACTTTAGAAGACATGATGAGATTGAAAATTAATCAAATAGAATTCCTACAAAAAGATTTTTCTCATTATCAAATAGAAGAACAATTAAAAAATCATAAAATACAAAACGAGATCAAAAGAATTTCTGAGAAAATCAAAACTCAAATTTGCAGTGAATTACCAAACGCCTTCTGGAATAAGAAAAAGCATATAGTATCTTTACCATATGAAAAAATTTTTTAATGAAAAATTTATTCCTACTAAAGCTAGACTTACTCAAATGAATAAAGAAATGGTAGAATTTTGTAAAAATGAAATAAATGATTTATTAAAAAAGAATATTATTAGAAAAAGTACGTCTCCATGGAGCTGCACTGCTTTCTATGTCATTCACAGAAACTCCTCTTTCAATTTCTGAATTTTTATTAACATAGAAAGCAGTGCAGCTCCATGGAGACGTACTTTTTCTAATAATATTATTTTTTAATAAATCATTTATTTCATTTTTACAAAATTCTATCATTTCTTTATTCATTTGAGCAGGTCTAGCTTTAGTAAGAATAAATTTTTCATTAAAAGATTTTTCATATGGTAAAGATACTATATGCTTTTTCTTATTCCAGAAGGCGTTTGGTAATTCACTGCAAATTTGAGTTTTGATTTTCTCAGAAATTCTTTTGATCTCGTTTTGTATTTTATGATTTTTTTTAATTGTTCTTCTATTTGATAATGAGAAAAATCTTTTTGTAGGAATTCTATTTGATTAATTTTCAATCTCATCATGTCTTCTAAAGTATCTAATTGCTTAATTTGAGGTTTAGAAACAAAATCAAATGAAACAGATCGATCTTGTTTAGAAATTGTCTTACAATCACATATGAATGGTTGCATTGCATAATAAAAAGGTGTACCTAAAATTATTTGTTGAGATACATCTTTTGTTAAAACAAATGGTTGACATATATAATTATCTTCTTTTGAGAAAATACAAACATTAGATAATTTGTAATTTATTCTGATTTTTGATCCTTGTGCTGCTCTAAGAACAACTTCAATTTTTTTAAAATATTTTGTAGGAACTAATCCTTCACATATTGTATTTAAATCAGCACCACTATCTAACATAGCTATTGCTGAAATTTTAAATTCTTTATTTATAACTAAAGTGACTTGTGTAAAATATTTTTGAGAGATATACATTGAACTTAGAAAATTTCCGGGTTTATTTTCTATTAATAATTGTTCAGTTTCATTTTGTAGATTTCCTTCTAATAATTCTTTTTGTAATTCTTTTAGTAAATTATTTTCTTCTATTTTATTTATTTTTTCTTTTAACCCTTTTACTTCTCGTTTTAATTCACTGATTTCATTTTTTAAAGTTATTAGACTTAAGCTAGGTCTTTCTTTATGAATATGGTTAAATACATCTGTTATTGAAAAACTATTATTTAGATCTATACTTCTCTTCATTTTTGGATTTATTTTTTCTTGTTCTCGATTTGATGTACTGGATTCATTTTGAACAATTTCTAAGTAATTTTCTAGATATTTTCTTATCGATTCTGGATTTGGTAATTCATCTATAAGATCAAGAATAATCTTATTATTTTGTGTTAATACATTTATTTCTAACCCATTTGATTCTATTATTGCTTTATAATATTGAATTTGATCTGAACAATTTTCACATTCATTTTCATTAGAACTTGAACTACTTGAACTAGAAATTTCTAAATCTAATTCTTCATCAAATTCTTGCTCACTATTTTCTATTGTATTTATTAGTTTATTTTTTATTTTATCATTTATATCTAAATTATTGATTTGTTCTATTAATTTAAGAGTTTTACTTCTACATTTATTAGCATAATGTCCTTTTTTCTCACATTTTGTACAAGTAACATTTTCTCTTATCCATTTCTTAACTTCCCCGTCTCTCTTCTTATTTTCTTTTCGTTTTCTATGTTTGATAAATGGAGTTTTATAAGATTTCCTTTTATGCTGTGCTTTCTTAATTTTTTTTCTTTTTGTAATATTCTTAGAAGGGATTTGATAAGCAAATTGTTCACAAAAATCACCTAACTCATATTTTTGTTTGTGTTTTTCAATTTGTGCTTTTAATTGTAAATCATTACAAATTTTTAAACCTTCCTCTGTACATACAGAAATTATTTCTCCATAAGTTAGATTATTAAAATTTATGTTTACTTCATCAAACATAGATTTTAAATTTGTTCTTACTTTTTCACTAAATAATTTTGGTAATCCTGAAATAAATTTGTCTTTCCAAAATCCTAATTGGGAATCACTTCTCATCATTACTTTGGATAAGAAAATGTTTTTATACCATCTAAAATGAGATAAAGTTGGACATTTTAGGTTCATTAATAATTCTGTATCATAAGTTTGATATGCATTAGAATTATATCCAATAAAATGTTTAACTATTGTACAAATTAACGTAAACACAACATCTTCATACTCTATGGTTTGAGAGTGAGATTGACTTGAAGATCCTGGTTCATTTTTTATTGGATTAATTATAATCTTCTTAGCATTTAAAATTTCTGTTCTTTATTGTTCAGTGAGATAAGCATCCCACCATCCTTTCAATTGACCTGTGAATCCATTTACTATGACATTAGCAGCATTCTTGTTTGAGGTACCTTCATGTTTAAGAATTTGTGAATATATAATCATTTTTTGTAAAATTTTTTGAATCATGTAGTTGGACATGCCATCTATGTCCCATTCATATATTTCATTTCCTTTAAAACTTGCATGTATATCATGTCTATATTTTTCTTCATGTAATATATCTTAAGGAGTTGGTCTTTTATAATAAAATGGTAAATCACCAAATTTCGGAATAAATTTTTGTTTTCTTTCATATCTTTGTCTTTTAGGTTTTTTTTTTTAATAGGATTATATTCATAATCTTCTTTAGAAAATTCTTTAAATAGTTTTGCAATATTATTTGTGTTAGATAAACTAGAATTTGATTCTGTTTCTTCTTTTGCAGATTGGGAATTTCTTTCATCTGTTTCTAAAAGAGTATTTATTCTTGGTTGTGAAGGATTTAAAGAAATGTTATTTAATTTTTCTGTTAGTATTTTGATTAGTTCATTTTGAGAATTTTTTGTTTTAAGAACATTAGGAGGTAATTCTGTTGGTGGAATTATATTTGGAACAAATAATGTATCTTTTTCTTTTAATGTTTTACTATTTTCATTATTAATTTTTGTAGGATTGTAAAATAAAGAATTTTGCTCAATAATTACTTTGATTCTGTTTAATTGATTGGAAATTGTTCCTAAATTTAAATTTGTGTAATTATTTTGATGTATAATTTTAATATTTTCTGTATTATTTATTTTAGAAGTATCAACAATAGGATAAGCTTCAGTTGCTTCAATTTTAATTTTTTGTTGTGGAGGATGTATTGATTTTAATGTTTGATTATCAGATATTTTCTATGTCTGACAAGCATTTTCTAAAACATTTAAATCATTTATGTTTTCAAATTTTTCTTTTTTATGTTTTAAATAAAACCATATGACAAAAGAAATAACAGTTTTAGTATTTTGTACAAATTTATAATATTCTTCGAAAAATTCTCTTCTTTGAGAGGATCCATATTTATTAAAAAACCATTTTATGAAGTTAGCATATTTTTCTTGAAAAAAATCTTTATGACAAATGGATTTTATTTTATTAATATCAAATTCATTTTGTTCTTCTAGATTTAAAGTATTAAGTTGAAATTCCATATCAGATTGAGATACAAAAGCTTCATCTTCTTGTTTTATTGAATTTTCGTATAGTGCATGAGGAATTTTAGAGGACGATTCTTCTACTCCTTTAAATTTTAGAGAATTTTGAAATCTCTTTGACATAGATTTTACTGAGTTTCTTCAGAGAAATTTGAATTAGTGTATATAGAGGATGTAGATTTTCTACTATTAAACATAATTTCAACATCTCCTAGAGATTCAATAACGTGTGAAATTTGAGAAAAATTTTTTATTTGAGGATTAGGATTAATAATGTTTTTTAATTTCCATTTTCTGGAAGTTCGACCTCATTCCATTGTATAAATTTAGGAATTTGTATATTTGATCTTTTTATATTTCCTTCAATTAGTTCTGTTTTCCTAATACCTAAGTCTGATATTTTTGCACCAGGACTTAAGGTATTCATTAATTTAAAATAAAGTCTATAAGTAATATTAATATTTTCAAATCCTAATTTCATATCATATCCTTTAGTCATAATAATAATAATAATAATAATAATAATAATAATAATAATAATAATAATAATAATAATAATAATAATAATTTAACCCAAACTTAACCCAGGATATAATAATAATAATAATTTAAGAAACTCCTCGTTCAATTTCTAAATTTTTATTGACAATATATAATGTATATTATATATATTATAATACATATAATAATACATAATATATATATTTATATATATTAAACGTACATACATACATATGTACATGCATACATGCATACATACATATATAATTCAATTTATATAAATATATGTATGTATATACATTATTTATATATGTATATTATATATTATATATATTATAATACATATAATAATATATAATATATATTTATATATATTATACGTACATACATACGCGTGTACATGCATACATACATATATACAAACATATATGTATATAATATAATATATATATAAATATACGTATGTATAGATATTATATGTATATATATTATATATTATTATATAATATATATACAGATAATATGTATGCATGCATGTACATTCGCAAGTATGTACATATAATATATTATATTATTTATATATGTTATATATAATATATAATATATACATTATATGTATTATAAAATATAATATATATATAGATAATATCTATACATACGTATATTTATATATATTATATTATATACATATGTATTAGTTCATTTTGTGAATTTTTTGTCTTAAAAACATTTGGTGGTAATTCTGTTGGTGGAATCATATTAGGGACAAATAATGGATGGAAATGATGAAGACATTAGCTAAAGGACAAACATCTGGCAAACCAAAGCAAAAGGAGTCAAATATGTATGTGCACATGCATGTACATGTGTATGTACGTACGTATAATATACATATATTATATATAAATATATATTGTATATTATATATATGTATATATAAATATATATTATATATTATATATTTATATATAAATATACATATGTACATATGTACGCATGCATGTACATATGCATTTACGTACATATAATATATATATTATATGTATTATAATATATATAATATATACATACATTAGTTTATATATATTATATTATATATACATATGTTTGTATATATGTATAATATATAAATATATAATATGTAATATATATTTATATATATTATATGTACATACATGTGCATACGTATCTATGTATGTATACTATATATATATGAGTGTGAAAGTGAGTATGTGTTCTTGGTGTGAGTTTGAAGGTGAGCGTGTGTTTTTTGTGTTCTTGTGTGTAAGATTTTAGTGTGTGTAAAAATGTGTGTGTGTGTGTGCAAAACCAAAAAAATGTGCAAAAAATACTTTTTTGGTGTTTTTTGTGCCAAGAAAACTCGGCTGCGTTTGGATGAGTGTTTTTTGGGGTATTTTTTAAGAAATTTTACTGTAGATGTTTTTTAGGAACAATTAGCGTTTGGACAATATTGTTTTTTAGAAACAATTAGGGAATTTTTGTCCAAAACCCAAATTTGTAAACACACACACACACACACACACATAACATGTATTTACATTATATATATAATATAATATATACGTACATACATACCCATATGTATATGTTATATAAGTAAATATATATAATATATTATATATAATATATATTACATGTACATACATATGTATGTACCTGCATGCATACATACATACATATCTAATACAATTTATATAACACATATATATATAATAAATATATTATACATACATACATATATTTATACATAAATATCTATAATATATAATATATATGTATATATAATATATTTATATATATTATACATACATACATATGTATGCACATGCATGCATAGATACATACGTACATATATATAATAAAAAATATATAAATATATGTATATATATATATTATCTATATATGTATATTATATATTACATATATTATAATACATATAATATATGTAATATACAATATATACTTATATATAATATATTTATACATATATATACGACCATACATACGTATGTATAATATAATATATATATAAATATATGTATGTATATATATTATGTATTATATATATTATAATACATATAATATATATAATATATAATATACAATATATATGTAATATATATAGATAATAAATATTTTATATGTACATAAATGCGTATGTACATGCATGCATACATATGTACATACATATATTTATATATAAATATATATAATATAATATATAATATATTATATATACATATATGTATGTATAGATATTATCTATATATCTATATATGTTATATATCTATAATATATAATATATATGTATATATAATATATTTATATATATTATACATACATACATATGTATGTACATGCATGCATAGATACATATGTACATATATATAATAAAAATTATATAAATATAAGTATCTATATATATTATCTATATATGTATATTATATATTATATATATTATAATACATATAATATATCTAATATATAAATATATATAATATACAATATATATTTATATATAATATATTTGTACATATATATACGTCCATACATACATATGTACATGCATATATACATATACACATACATATATAAATATATGTATGTACATATGCATGCATGCATGTACATATGCATTTACGTATGTATAATATATTTATTATCTATATTATATATATTATATGTATTATAATATATATAATATATACATACATTAATTTATATCTATTATATTATATACATATATGTTTGTACATATGTATGTATGCATGTACACACGTATGTATGTACGTATAATACATATAATAATATATAATATACATATATAAATAATGTATATACATACATATATTTATATAAATTGAATTATATATGTATGTATGCATGTATGCATGTACATATGTATGTATGTACGTTTAATATATTTAAATATATATATTATATATTATTATATGTATTATAATATATATAATATATATTATATATTGTAACGAGGTTTAGGCTTTATTGTCAATAAAAATTTAGAAATTGAACGAGGAGTTTCCAAACTTGTCATCAATTATAAGTCTTTAAATAAAGCCTTAAGTGGATTAGATATCCCATTCCAAACAAAAGGGATCTTTTGCAACGCCTTCATGTTGCAAAAATTTTCTCAAAATTCGACATAAAATCTGAATTCTGGCAGATTCAAATCCACCCTTCAGACAGATACAAAACGGCATTCACAGTTCTATTTGGGTATTACGAATGGAATGTCATGCCCTTTGACCCAAAAAATGCTCCTTCAGAATTCCAAAGGATCATGAATGACATTTTCAATCATTTTTCAACTTTCATTATCGTCTACATTGATGATGTCCTAATCTGTTCTAACTCTATTGATTAGCATTTCAAACACCTTAATACCTTTCTTCACAAAGTAAAAATCAATGGATTAATTATCTTTCAAAAGAAATGGCGATAGAGGACCTTTAAAAGAACAAAAAGGTAAAATGGAAGAGGGTCACCGTCGGATAGCCTCTAGGAAAAAAGGGGATATGCAGCCAACCACATACATAAAAATAATTAACAGAACATAAAAGACATAAATAAAAGATGGAAGAATTGAAGAAGACTTACAAAGATTGATCTTCCAAGTAAGAAAGTAATATTACAATAAGAAAGTTTGAAAAGAATTCTCAAGAGAAAACTAAAAATTCTAAGGGAAAGAAAACCTGTGCCTATCATATGATTTGGTGGGGTATTTATAGCAAAATTTTTGGACTGTTACAGTAACTTGCTACAGTGATTGTCGACAGAATGATTGTACAGTAATTTCGCTACAGTGTATAGTGTACAGTATTTTTACTACAGTAAAATTTAAAATTTTATAATTTTAAAAATTATGAAATTTGTGAATAAATTTCAAAACAGTCATCTTCGTTTTGTTGTCGAAAGTCTGCTTTTTTCTCATCCGATTCTGATTCTAATTCTGGTAGAGGTTGTGAAGCTGCCTTCTTTGCTTGAGAGGATTCCGGTTTTAATTGGAGAAGAATATTTTTCAGCTGTTTGATATATTCTCCCTTATCTGAGATTAATGCCAGTTTTGCTGCTGACAAAGACTTTTGCTAAAGAAATTCAGTTGTTTATTTTTCGAAAGTTTTGAAATACTGCGGGTTTTAGTTAAACCAATCTTGCAGTTTTTGTTGTTTGATAGATGAGATGTCAAAAGTATCCCATCATTTTGTATAACCTTGTCTGACCAAAATGGGGAGCTGTTTTTATGATATTTCATTATTCATATATTTGACAAATTCAAACTTCCATTGATATACCCAAAATAAGGAGAACTTGGAGAAGAAGTGAATGGAAGTCGGGTGGAAGGTTGTGTTTGAAAATCTGCTTTGAAAGTAGTTATATGCCTCTGCTACTTCGGTTGAAAGGATTTACTAGTTTGGTCCAAATATACTCCACCATTGACTGAACCAAACTGAAAAATCATATTTGTTTATTTTCTTGAAGTAGAACAACCAAGAGTATTTGTGCTTCTTGTTTTGAAAGGAAAATGTTTAGAACCAAACCTGTTTGTAATCCCAATAGTTATACCCAGGTGAATAGAATGGTTGAGAAAATTATTTGGGTTGGTTAAGATCAAGTGTCCAATCGCATAGTTTGAGAACTTTAAAAATTTGTACACATGAATGGGTAATGACATGTGCCTTTTCATGTTGGTAGGTTTTGATTTGTATTGAGTTTGTATCTACCAAAATCATTTGGTAAAAAAGTTATTTTTTTGTAGATGTTTGGGGAATGAAGTTAAAGTTTGGAGGAAGAACTTGCTTAGCAACAGAAAGTGGATTGTTTTGTCAAAATTCTAGTTTAGTTTGTAAGATTGTATAAAAGAATTGATTTTTCACATATTGTAATTTGGGTTTAGATGATGATGAAAAGGCTATTTGGGCGATTTGTTAGAGGATGATATTTGTTGGATTGGATAGTATTCTCAATTTCTATATGCTAAGTGGTCTAAATCTCAACATCTATAAGCTTGAAAAAATCTTTCCATGAGTGTAAGCTGTTTGTTTTTACTATCTTTCTCATCTGTAATATCTACCTATGATTTTGGAGATTGGAGAATTAAAGGAAAGGTTTAGTTGTATAGCCATAAGCTGTTGGATTTGTTTTAGGAGTCATAGCTAAAGATTGACTAGTTCACTGATTGTGATTGAGTGTTTGAGCTGTTTTGTAGAAGATGAGGCTGATTTGAGTGAGTTTGAAGCCTTTTCGGTTTGAATAGGCTGTTTTTCTGGGTTTGGAGTTGGAGGTTTTCCTCCTTTTTCTTCCTCGGCATGTTATCTATCCCTGCAAAAATTCACGAGTTAGATAATCAGGAAGGGAGTTTGAAGTTCCCTTGATATATTCAATATCAAAATAAAAAACAGATAAAATTGCTTGTCATCTTGCAAAAATTTATTTAGAGGCAAGATTTTTCACATCTTTTTGTAAAACATCTTTTGCAGATTTGCAATCAATGCGTAACAAAAATTTTTGGTTTAATAAGATCAGATTGAAATTTTGAAATGTAAAGAACAATTGTTAAAATTTCTTTTTTGATGGTAGAATAATTCTGCTGAGAACTATTCCAATGTTTTGATGCAAATGCAATAATATTTTCTTTATTATTTTGTTTTTGTTTGAGAACACACCATAACCAATGTCAGAGGCATCGGTTTCAATAATTTTTGGTGCATAAGGGTCAGAAAGAGTAAGATTAGGGTAAATTTTTTGTATGAAGTTTAAGAGTTCGGACAATAGAAGTATGTTTATCAGTCCATGATAGGGGTGTCTTTTTGAGACGGTCATATAATGGTTTTGTAAGGTTGCTTAAATTTGGAATGAAGTCTGAAACATAGTTTAAGCAACCAAGAAATCTTTGAAATTGTTATTTTTCTAAGATCTGATCTAGAAAATTTTTTCGCAAATTGAAGAGATCTTTGATATGGAGTGAATTGTTCCTTGGAAAATATTATGTCCAAGAAATCGAATCTTTGCTTGAAATAGACTAATTTTCTTTTGAGAGATAACTAGTCCATTGATTTTTGCTTGGTGAAGAAAGGTATTAAGGTGTTTGAAATGCTGATCAATAGAGTTGGAAAAGATTAAAATATCATCAATGTAGACGATGAAGAACGTTGAAAAAGGATTGAAAATATCGTTCATGATCCTTTGAAATTTTGAAGGAGCATTTTTTAGACTAAAAGGCATGACATTCTATTCATAATGCCTAAAAGGAACCGTGAATGCAGTTTTGTATCTGTCTAAAGGATGTATTTGAATCTGTCAAAATTCAAATTTCATGTCAAATTTTGAGAAAATTTTTGCAGCATGAAGGCGTTGCAAAAGATCCTTTTTGTTTGGAATGGGATATCTAATCCATCTCAAGGTTTTGTTTAAAGACTTGTAGTTGATAACAAGTTTGGGAACTCCTCTTTCGATTTCGAAATTTTTGTTGACATAGAATCTTTGGCAACTCCAAGAGGATTGACTTGGTCGAATAATACCTTTCTGGAGCAGATCATCAATTTCCTTTTTGTAATGTTGAAGGAGATCTTGATTCATTTGTATTGGTCTTGCATTTGTTGGAATGTCAAAATCCTTTTCATAAGGCAAGGTGAACTGTATGTGGTTTCCTATTCCAAAATACTATTGGAATTTCAGAACATACTTACTCCTGAAATTTAGTTTGAAGTGTCTGTATTCTTCTTTGAATATCCGACTGTTGAAGTTATTCCTCAATACGTTTGTATTGGATTTCCTCCTTGAGAAAGTTTATCTGATTAGTCTTGAGAGAGATTTGATTTAAATCTCTGTGAAGTTTCTGTTTAACAAAATAAATGAGAACTTTTTCTTCGAATCTGTCAGGTAGCATTCCTTCTTCTGTCTACTGTAGGGGATTATCTGATTGATGAATGAAAGTTCCAAGAATAATTGGATTAGTTTGATCCTTGGAGAGCAAAAAGGAGTCATAGATTGTTGCTGACTGAAATTTGATAGCAACATCAGTATGCTTGTAATTGATGTACAATTTTGTTCCATTTGCTGAATGCAATCCTTCTTTGATTTTTTCAAAATTTTTGATAAGAACTAATTCCGTTTTTAATACAGCTCAAATCAGGTCCTGTGTCAAAAAAAAAAACTAAAACCTTTCAAATGAGATCATCCTGGATAACAAGTTTGGATGTGAACTTCTGGATTTTCTTGGTAAAACTAATAGAAAATCTTGTTTATGTAATCTCCTATTGGTATTGTAGACTGAGGTGTTTTTCATTTTTCTGGCGATTATCCTCTGATCATCATGGAGATTTTAGATAACAAGTCCTATCAAGTTCTTGCTTATTTGGATGCAGTCTAATTTCATCTTGAGGCCAAACAATGTTCGAATTGGATGCCTTGTGTTGTAATAAATGTTTTAGGTTTGTTTGGAAATTGATTTAGGAAGGGTCTATGAACTTGTAGGTTATTAACTATTTTGAAATCTTTGCAAAAAAAATTTGTTGGGCTGTTGAGGTTGAAGCTTGTAGGAGTGTTCAAAGTTCTTTGAATTTAGTCAAAGTAAAGTTTTCATTTTTCAGGCTCATTAATGCTTTCAATAAGATCAGCATTAAATCTTGTTTTTTGGTCAGACATTGATTCTTCAGAATTGTTGTCATCTTCTGTTTCACTAGATTGTGAAGAAAAGTCATCTTTCCTTGCAACTGGTTGATGGTCTTCGTCCTGATGAAGTTTATTTTCTTCATCTGTTTGTCATTGAATATCAAATCACTTGAGTTAGCAAG
Source organism: Mitragyna speciosa (assembly GCA_024721245.1). Lineage (NCBI taxonomy): Eukaryota > Viridiplantae > Streptophyta > Magnoliopsida > Gentianales > Rubiaceae > Mitragyna > Mitragyna speciosa. The sequence goes on along the minus strand of CM045559.1, from coordinate 29,357,204 downwards.
CAAATTTGATATTTGTTGTTGTAGTTGGTTCGTCAAGTTTGAAGGGACTTGAATCTTCTTTTGAGTTTGTCAGTATTTGGCTATATGGCCTTGATTTGTTACCATTTTTAATGACTAAGATAATATCTGGCTAAAATCAAAGGTTTTTTGTTTCAATTTAGGCGTTTTAAGAAGGTAGATTGCTTTTGGTTGAAAGTTCTGAAAGGAAGTTACTTTTGGTTTATTTGATTCTTGGTTAGGTATATAGGTAGGTTTTTTCTATTTATGAGGGATATGTCTTTTCTTTGTCGTTTTGTGCCTGTGGCAAGAGAGAGACAAATTGTTCACAAAAAGATTCAAAATCTTTTCTTCGTTGTGCTCTATCTTTGGCCAATTGTTGCATCATTTTGTCTTGTCTGCAGATTTTAATGCAACTTGTTGAATTTGTCTTGTGAAGTTGTCCATAAGTGAGTTGTTCATATGACACTAGCTCAATTGTGTTGAGTTCTAAATTCTTCTCGAACAAGATCTCTGAGTGATTTTGGAAGGCCATCAATGTATTTTTTCTTCCAGTAAGTTTGATTGCCATCAGGCCTGGTATAGATTCTGGTAAGGAATCTGTCTTTGTACCACCGAAAATCTAGACAAATTTCTTGCATTTGAAGATTGTTAAGTAATTCAGATGATCTTTATCTGAAGATTCTTGAATCACCAATAAAAGTTTTAACAATAGAAAAGATTAGTATTGAAACACAATTTGAAATTGTTTCTCCATTTCTGAGGATTGGTTGTCCATGAAGTATCCATTTTAATGGATTCCATGATGTTGTGCTTATCATCAGCAGATAATTGTTCATCCTACCCTCCGTTTGAGTTGGCTCGTAAATCCTCGCTCAAGAATATGAGCAGCTAATTGTTTTGTACAATCATGAGTGGTTCTATATGCTGTGGCCACCATGGTCATTTGCTGGAAGATTGTCATAATATTGTATTCAGACATATCATCTATACTCCATTCATAGATATTGTTTGCATTGTAACTGTTTTGTAAGACATTGAGTTTTTCTTTAAGAACAACAATCTGGATGAGTTGCTCTAGAATAATAAAGCTTTTAAGGATTTTTTTTCAGATTGGGAGTAAGGATTGAAGAGTAAGTTTAGATAGTTAGATTTTCAAAACTATCTTGTTCGGGTTTCATGTGTCTATTTTTTGTTTAAGACACAAGTAGATTAAGTAGACTTGAGGCTGAAGTGGCTCATTTGACCTTTGTTTAGTAGTAGGAGTAACAAAGGATTCTTCAATATTTGAAGTTTCTGTTCTAGTTCAGTAGTTTTTGTCGTGACTAATTGACCATATTTTTCTGAAATTTCATATGGTTAAAAAGAAGGGAATCGAATAGGAAAAGGATGGTTGAAAGTCTGAAAGTTTGAGATTAGTACTACTGGGCGATTTGGATAAGCAAAAGGTATTGACATTATGGATTTGAAAGGTATTTGTTTGTATAATGATTTTCGTTCATAAATACCCTGTATATCTTGGATATCTACTCAGATCTCCGGGTTTGACTTTGTTTGATGTTTGAAAGCGAATGGACTTGATAAGTTTACCAACTTGTGTAGTTGATGGTGACTGGCTGAGAAGGTAAAATTTTGTATATATTTCTCTTTCTGTAATTTGGTGTCATTTCTGTGTGACACTATAGAGGGATAATTTTGTTGTTTTATCTGCGAATATGATTCAAACCATTCAAAAAGTGAATATGTTGTTGTTTGATGCATAAATGCATAATATTTTGTCTTGAATTTTGTTGTCTGGCATTTTCTTGAAATTTAGTAAGAAACTATTATTGTTTGACAGCATTGTGTTATGCCATAGAATTCCTTTACAAAAGTATTCTTGTCATTTGGAATATAGGAGAATTTGCTGATAAGACTCTTAATTCTCGTGAGATTTGTTTAGTATTATCTGGAAATATCAGTCATTGTTAAATATGTTAGAGATCTGAGCAGATCATCATACTCATGCTCCTGATACTCTGAGGTAGGATTTTCTATTGTATTGTATATTTGACTTGTGAATTCTAATTCCAAAGTTTAGATCCTGAATGTTGGTTGCAACTGATGAAATGGATCTTACGTCCCTGAGTAAAACTCTTTTTGACAAATCCATATTGATTGTAGAGAAGTTGATGAAAATCTTTGACTACAAGATCTATCAAATCGAATTTGAACAGATCCTGTAGGGATATTGAGTAATGTTGAAATAGTTGTATTTTGTGTTGGAGTGGCAGAAACTATTTCTGAAAACATCCAGTCGTCTAGAAGAGTAACTTGACTCTATGTGATTGATCTAGGAACTGAAATATTAGATCTCGTAAGATTTGTTTGGAAAAAGAGTAGTTTCTCCCTTTTTACTTCTCATCTTTGCTCCAGTGTTGAAAGCTGAAGTTCATTGCCTTGTACTTGGAATTCTGTAAATGATAGCAACAGGAAGAGAATCAGATTTTGTTTGTAATTTGCAGTTTTTATGTTTAGTGTTAAAGTGTCCAAGATGTTTGATCCTGTAAAGAAACTGTAAAGTTTGAAAAACTGCTCAAAATAAACTGGTCCTTTGCATAAACTTGTTTCTAGCCATTCCTAGCAGAGAGTCATTAAAGTTTAAAAACCTGCAATCTCTTAAACATATAAAAGAGATGCATCAAGTCCTTCCCTAGACAGGAGGTTTTGCTGCTAATCTTGTACTAATCCAAGATGTAGATAATTGTACTTTCTACTTGTGTTTTTCGAATGATTTTTTGAGACAGTAGTTTGATCTTCTCGTGATCCGAATTTAAAGGCTATGGTCTGATTCCACAGTCTTAATTGTATAATTCAGTCTTTAAAGGATCATTTTGATTCATAAATGTCATGATTAGAATAAGTTAGAAATTTTTCAGTTATCAATTGTTTGTTTAATATTTTCTAGATTGATTTCTTCTTTAATAATGTTTGAAGAATATGAAGATGATGATGCAGATGATTTAGAAAAATTTCTAAATAAAAAAAACATGACTAAAAAAGATTAAGCTAGAAAATTATAAGAACAAGAAAATTATAAGAACAAGAAAATTGTAAGAACAAGAAGTGAGCAAGTAAATTAATAAAGAAAATAAAGCGATAAACAAATATTTTGTATTACCCCTTTCCCCTAGGCACAGATACCTTTGGGATCTATGGGATAAAAATTATATTTTTCAATAACTTATGTTAAAGATATTTGAGATCTGCCCTAATAAAAATTATATTTTTCAACAATTCATACCAATCGGTACATAGACTTCTATTTGGTAAGCCATTGACTGCCCTAATAAGAGATTTTGGAACTTAAGTCATCCAATATACCAGAAAGGTAGTCATCAACATGAACTTCGAGATTTAGATATTTCATATTCATGTTTTACCATATTGGATCTCTCCAGTACCCTCAACGGTGCTACAGGTCTTACTGCCTCTCTAGGTCTTATTGTTAGGACCCACCGTTGGCAATTCACAGGCATAAATAAGAATATTTAGATTAAAACAAGAAGTTTACAGATTCATAATAACCGCATCATAATAAATTAAAAACTATAATTAACACCCCACTTCCCCCTCTGGCTCTAATACCAAACGGGGATAAAGGACCTTTAAAAGAACAAAAAGGTAAAAGGAGATAGGTGGCTCAGCCAACCATATACATAAAAATAATTAACAGAATATAAAAGATATAAATAAAAGATTAAAAGATTGAAGAAGACTTACAAAAATTGATCTTCCAAGTAAGAAAGTAATATTACAATAAGAAAGTTTGAAAATAATTCTCAAGAGAAAACTAAGAATTCTAAAGGAAAGAAAACCTCTGCCTATCATCTGGTTGGCTATGTGGCCTGGTTTGTTACGCCTGTGACAGATAATATTTGGCAGGACAAGAGGTTTTTGTTTTGGTTTAGGGTTTTGAAAGGTAGACTGCTTTTTTGTTCTGAAGGATTTTTGGAAAGGTTTCTTTCTGGATTGGTATCTTGGTTGAGGCTAGTAATAAGTGGATTTTTTCTATTTGAGAGGGATATATTTTTTCTTTCTGGTATAAATATATATAGGTACGCATGTATGCATGCGTGTACGTACGTATAATATATTTATTATATATATTATATATAATATATATTATATGTATTATAATATAGATAATATATATACGTGCATATATTTATATATATTATATTATATATGTATGTATGTATGTACATATCTATGTACATATGTATGTATGTACGTATATATTATATTATATATATAATGTAAATACATATATATATATATATACATACATATATCTATATATATTACTCCCTCAGTCCCATTTGGATAGATTTGTTTTCCTTTTTCAGCTGTCCCAAATTATAATCCATTTTCCAATTGAAGGATGCAACTAATTTTCAACTTCCCTAAAATGTCCCTATTTAATTACTTTATTATAAGTGAGAGTTGTATATCAACCCATGCATTCACATATCAAATAGAAGTAATTTGATTTATGGTGCAATTTTTAATTCGTATTTAATGTAAATATTTAATGACAAATACAATGGTGTTTTAGGAACATCATAGATTAATTTATTATTTCAATAAAATTAACTAATTTTTCTTAAATTGTGTGAAAAAAACTATAAATCTATCAAAATGGGACAAAGAGAGTATATTATATATGTATGTATGTGTGTACATATGTATGTACACACGTATGTATGTACGTATAATATATATTATCTATATATATTATATATAATATATTATATATATTTACTTATATAATACATACGTATAGGTATGTATGTACGTATATATTATATTATATATATAATGTTGATACATTATTATATTTGTGTATGTAAGTATGTATGTATGCCATGTATACGAGTGTGTGTATGTGTGTGTATATGTATGTATGTATGTATATGTATTTGTGTGTATGTGCATGTGTATCTGTGTGTGTTTACAAATTTGGAGATCAAATTTAAATTTTGGACAAAACTCCCTAAGTGTTTTTAAAAAACATATTGTTCAGACGCTAACTGTTCTTAAAAACATTTACAATACATTTTTTTAAAAATCACTAAAAAAAAACCATCCAAACGCAACCAAAAATTTCACGCACAAAATTATACAACTCGATCATAAGATAAACTTTTCCACCCAACTCTAGAAAGCTCGCCGGTGAATGCAAAATTGGAAAAGGGTTGAATAAATGTCTACAAAAGCCTTGTCCACAGTGTTCGAGCAACCAAGTAACGTCGTTCAAGTGCTTTTATTGGCATAAAATCTGAATTTGTTGTTGAATATATTGTCCCTGCATGAATATTTAATTTGTTGCTGTTGATCATTGTTAGCGTCGGGCATGAGCAAGATTCTTGGAAAGAATAATTGTGGAGGCAAATGGGCTTGCGAGGAAAAGGAACGAGAGGATACAGTAGTGGTTGGTTTCTGAATATGGGGCAACTATGGGAGGGAAAAAAAAAAAAAAAGAAAAACAAAGGAACAACGTTTTTTGTCAGTTATTGACGAACTCAGTAGTTCATGGTTTTTGCCCTGAATGCTAGTCACGAGAGGTAAAGTTAAAATGATGTTTATGGAGTTGTAAATGAACCATGGATGGAGAATAAACAAATGATAAAGAAGAAATAAGATGGAAATAGTAGAATGGGGATTAGAGAAAATTTATGACCTGATTCACAGTGTCACACATGAATTTTGTGATTTAAAATAAAGTCATATAATTTTTTTATATTACTTTTTTTACATCAGTATTATATTTATACGTAACTCTTTTAAATTATAAGGTTTACAAATGAGGTCGTAAATCCAATTCATTGAGGGGTGAATATGGAAACAAATAATAAAATAATATAAAAAACCTGATTGATTCTAAATAAAAATTAAAAAAATAAAAACTAAGGGGGCGTTTGGTTCAAATTCCTCAATCACTATCACTATGGGTATCATTAACCCTATTATGAGTATGGGTTTTGATGATTCCCCCCAACATGTTTGGTTTAATAATGGAATGGGTATCATTATAAAAATACTTGTTTGGTTTACTGTAATGACTTTCAAGTAAATTTAAAAAATTTTAAATCTTTATTTATGATATACATATTTTTTCGATTTCTTTTTTTTATATCTTTTTAAAGAAAATTGCTAAAAAGATTTCTTCAATTTTAAATATAACCATAATCTAATTTGAGTTTTATGCAAATGATAACCTTAAAAAAATCATTTTTATTGTATTAATAGAGAGTATTATATATCTTTGATTTTTAGTTCAATTTTTTATTAAAAAAATTTATTAAAAGAATTTTTATAAAAATTTTATAAAGTATTAATAAAAAATATTCAAAATCAAAAGACAAAATAGAGAGAGAGAGAGAGAGAGAGAGAGAGAGAGAGAGAGAGAGAGAGAGAGAGAGAGAGAGAGAGAGAGAGAGAGAGTATATTAGGGGTGTGTGTAACTTAAAATATATGTATTTTTTAAGTGGGTGTATTTTTGACCTTTAATCATAAGGGGTAATGGGTTTGATAGAATAGTATTTTGGGGGGAATCATTAACACCCCAATTAATCACTATCATTCCCATTGAATGATAGTGATAGTTGTTTAACAAACATCAACAATAGGGTATCATTACTTATGATACCCATTCCCCTCCTTGATTTCCCCTAAACCAAACACCCCCTAAATGGGCAAAAGAAAGGACCAGATGGGTTTTAGTAAAAAAGAATAAAAAGAGCATTAATTGAGCTATTTAACCCCGAGGGACTATTTGAATAATTTCCGCTCCCAAGCTGTTACCCTTGCAAGACTGTTGGTACAAGCACAAGTGTGCATTAAAACAAAAAAAAAAAAAGGGAAATTTGACATTAAAACAACAAATCCTTTGGCGAGTTGCGAGTTTTTCCATCTCTAATTGAACTGTATCTCTCGCTCGCTGGCTCGCTCCTTAGCTTTTTCTTTGAGATCCGGATCGTTCATTTTTGGCTTCGCTGGTTTTTCTAGGGTTTCTTATTCTGTCCTCCAAAGTTATCCTTTTCTATCTCACGTACCCCTAATTTGTCCCCGCCCCCCTTTCTTCGTCTGTCTTAAGTAGGTTTTATCTGCGGGTGTTTTTGTTTCGTTTTCTAGGGTTTCTTGGATTTCCCCAGCTTTGATGGTTCAAAGTGTTTTGGGTTGATTTTGCGGTGGTTTTTGTTTTGAAAGATCGGATATAGATGACCGACAATATGGCCGCTGAGAGGGAGCTTGAGGAACAGCTTCTTGCAGAACAGCTTACGGAAGCTGGGAGCAAACTTCTTCACTCTCCCTCTTCCCTTGATGAACTTCTCCCGTTGCTTGACGTAAGCCTTAAATTTTTTGTTATTTTTTGATCCGGACAACTACCCTCTTCAATTTTTTGATTGTATAATTCTGCTCGAACATTTTTTGTTTCTGAATAAATTTGTACTAAATTCTGTAATTTCGCCCTTTGTTGTGTGGAATAATTGTTTGGTGTTGTTATTAATCATGGAATGTATAAAATAGCAATTTCAGCGTTTTTAGGTACGGCTATGAGTTTAGTCACTGCTCTTTGTGCCCTTTGTCTCGATATGCTTCTTAAAGATACCTGAGCCCTTCTACATGATGTTTTAGATCCCGCCAGAAAATTGTGTTGCATCTCTTTTTGTTATGTTGGTTATTTATTACTCTTCTATTACTTCTGCAACATGCACGTTACTATGTAGTCGAAAAAAATGCAATTTCTTTATTTGGTTTGCTGCTTTTGCTTTGTCGATTCAGTTAAAGAGACTCTCCTTTTAGGTTTCTCCTTAAAATTTTAGCATATTGGGATTTTTGGCCTACATCTTGGCAATGGTATTGTGTTGTGAACTGGAAATTGTAAATGCTGTCCTTTTCTTCCCTCTCTTTTGGGTAGTTTGCGCATTAATTGGAACTGGCCTCATAGGGAAGGCATTGAAAAGGTTTATGACTTCCTCCCTTGTCTGGTAATGGAGATTGCGTCACAAAATTTAGGGCCTTTACGATTGGCTTACAAGTTTTTCAACAAAATGGATAGACCTTCACCTATTCTGGTAGCTTATTTGTCATCTGATCTATGCAAGCTAAAAAAGAGCAAAGAGGCAGAGGCTGTCAACGTGAGTCTCATTCTAATTTAACCCTAAGTTTAACTGGTAATCAGAATTTTGATGATCAAAATAAAGGTTCCTTCCTGATCTCTAAATGTACTACAAGGTCAACAGCCAAAGATGTTGTGCTAGAAAGATTCTTTGTATGAACAAATTGATAAAAACATACTACTACATGCTCAAGGACTGGGGCCAAGGTTTTTGAGGGATGACGCAGGCATGGACAGAAGTTAAGGCTTGATGATGTAGGCTGTCGTGGATTTTATGAGTCGAGATACTACAATCCTAGCATAACTGGAATACTTTGCAACCTGGGAAAACGCCCCCTGGGCGATGTCGGTGGGACAAGAGAGGAGTCAAAGAAAGTTTACTAAAGAAAGGAAGAGAATGAGTGGTACAAGAACGGGTGCAATATTTTGATTCTTGTTTGCCCTAGAGAAATTTAATGACAATTATCAATATCATGATAGAGCAGTATAATATGATACTTGCGAAAATAAATTCCATACATTTTGAACCAACTATGCATTAGTACAGTGTATGCATGTTAATCTATGAACTTGAATCACAAGATTTACTTTCTTGGTTTATGCCTTGAGAGAAAGGTGTTAAAGTCATGTTCCATGCCCTTATTTCAGTGTCAAGTGTTTGATGTTGGTACTCGGAACATGTAGAAGAGTCCATTGAACATTGTGATTCACTAGTAGACTCAATCTTTGATGTGGTTTGCACGAGAATAAAGTGCTAATGTCTATTTGATTATAGAAAGTTACTTCCCCCCTTCAAAAAAGTGTTCCTATGTGCTACAAACATTTGATCAACTTGAACTTTATTGGGAGAAAGATCAAGGGTCAATCTGCATATCAACACATGTAAGACATTTACATGGCTCTTTAGATCTGCATCTTAATCTTGGTTGCAAGATGGTTCTTAAGAAATTTTAGTTGCTTCAGCCAATTGGGGTGCTTCAAATGCTGTTTGTTACATCTAAATTGCTGGTTGCACGAGGTGTGTGCCTTGGACAGCCATGTGCATGATATGCAGTTTCTTTTTTACATTCATTCCAAGTTGAGTGGCATGCATATGCTCAATGTTCTTTCAGTTGAAGTTACTTTTGATTTATATCTTGACAATTTAAAAGCACACGAGTGTGTGCTATTGATTTTTGAGCTTGGAAAGTGTGTTGTGGTTACAGTTTGTGCCCAATCTCTAACTTCAGTAATATATGGCACCATTTTGAAATGTTTTCTAAAATGAAGAGATTCAAATTTAAACTTTGGACTAAAAGTAGTAGTTGTTTAGGCAGCGTGACTAAATTAAACCTTCCATAGCTACATGATTTTCTCTGCCATGGATATGTACATTTGTTTGCGTGTTCACTTGTGCATGTTCGTTCAGCCAATTACTCTCCAAAAAAAAAAAAAAAAAAAAAATCCTTGTGGAACTATATATTATTAGGCTCTCTATGTTTCACATGTGCTGTGATGGATTGAAGCATCTTTTAACTATTGTAGCCGAAGATCGTCTGATGCTATCATCATGCTGTTTCGCCCATGCGAAAAGAAAAACATGTACTACTTATATAGTTAGTGCTGGAAGTCAAACTCTGAAAAATTGTTTGAATCAGCGAGTATCAAGCTGTAGTATGCTGCATGGAGGCTGTTGATTTGATTTTATTTTTGGCTAGAGGTTGTCTTGATATTTTAAAATTTAAATGTCCGAGGATAATCTCTTGCTCTTAATTGAACTAGTGTTGAGGGCACATTATATGTGTGTGCAAATTTAGAAAAAGATTTTAATCCCACAAAAAAGTTACAGAAAATAGGTTAAAGTTATGGAAGTTACTGTGAGGTGAAATATAATAAGTTAATGAGGTTAGTGGACCTTTGGTCACGAGGGCATTTTTGGTAAACACTAAAGTCTTACACCGACTCCTTATCCCTGGCTTTATTAAAGTAATAATTAACTTAAATTGCCTTTGGGTATGCCTGCTTACATGGAATCATCATGAGGAAATGGAAACTCTAGTACTTTTGACGCTGTGAATTTAATTCTGCATTTGTGGATGCAATATTTTTGGCTTGCATTGCCAGAAAAGGTACTACTCTGTGCCGTCAAAAATATTGCAGACTTAAATACAGTTGAGTTTCAACTTCATTAATTTGTAAAAGTTACTTCTCTGTGTCGTCAAAAATATTGCAGACTTAAATACAGTTGATTTTCAACTGCATTAATTTGTGTATTAGCTGCTAGAATTTGTTATGTTTATTGGCTACTTAAGCGTTGAGAAGTTTTCAAAATCTCTCTCTCTCAATTTGGTATATATGACTATAATCATTTTATTGATTTATTTTTTAATTTTGTTACATTTAAAGCAAGTTGAGAATTTCTTATCAAGAGTGGAGCAATCACCTGCCAAATCCATGCAAGCTGCACTCTCTCCATTAACGAACGCATTGGTTACAGATGAACTTTTTAGGCATTCAAATGTTGATGTGAAAGTTGCAGTTGCTTCTTGCATAAGTGAGATAACTAGAATAACTGCGCCAGATGCTCCTTATGATGATGACAAAATGAAGGTATTGGAACTTATTATATAATCTTACTTCTTTCTTCCCTTGGCCTATTATCATCTCCAACTTCTTGTTGTACAGGAGGTCTTTCAACTGATAGTATCTTCTTTTGAGGGTTTATCTGATGAATCCAGCAGATCATACAATAAGAGGGCCATGATTCTCGAAACTGTGGGCCAAAGTCAGGTCTTGTGTTGTCATGTTGGATTTAGAATGTGATGGGCTGATTGCTGAAATGTTCCAGCTCTTCCTTGGGACCATACGGTATCGGCTTATTTTTTTCTTCATCGGTTGTAGTTTTAGTGATGCAATGGCAGTATGCAAAATATAATACGCTCGTGTACTTGTTTTAGTTATGAAATAGAGGTATGTAAAATATATACTATTGTGTACTTCATATCTGCTGCTCTTACTTAGTTTGACATTATTCAAAAATAATTCCCTGGGGTGGGGGTGGGGCGGGATCCAAGACGGAGAGACACGTAAGATACAAGAGCTTTGATGTTTTTTTCTAACACTTGCCTGTCTGACACTTTAAGATACTGACTGACCATGGAAATTAACCAAAGATAGAATACTATTTTCTCGTATGATGAAGGAAAGCACGAGATAATTCCTCTGCGGGTGGGGGTGGCGGTGGGATGGGTTTTAAGATGCAGAGAGACATATGTAAACATGAGATAACTATGTAAACATCCTAAGATGCTTGTTCGAGTTTTTAGTGTAGGGGAGTTTTGAGCTAGAGGGAGTCATTTTGATTGCTGATTGTTAATATCTATAATTCATGTACTCCCACCCCCCCCCCCCCCCCCCCCCCCCCCGGGGGTCTTCTTCTTCTTCCCTTCCCATCCGGCGAAGAAAACATTCATAGGCTGCAGGCATAGGCTTAATCGTTGAAAATGTGATTGTTTGGTCTTAGGATGATCTCTTGTTTCTGTCATCATTTGTAGAAAATAGACTCCATACTAGGAATAGGAAAATATTGGTATTCAGTAATTATGGCTAGTTTTTGTAGTTAACTAGTAGCCTCATTAAGATAGGGGAGAGCAGGTCTAAGAAATAATTAAACAAAAGTGAGACCTGATATGGTAGTTTTATGCTCTGGAGATTTTTTTTTTTTTGGGTTTTCTTCCTACTTTTTTTTTTTTTTTTTGGGGGGGGGGGGGGGCTGGTGGTGGGAGGGTGTCAGATGTTTGATTTGAATACAAAGAGAATGATTAGAATTTTGAAGTAACTAGCAATTAAGTGATGCCATTTAAACATCCTCGTCTTTCACGGTTCAATGGAATGTAAATCTCTAAATACATATTGTAGATTGTGCTTTTAGAAACAGTCTTGGGGAACAAATATATTTAGGAAGGGCATGATAATCCTATGAAACATGATCATATGATGAATAGATTAACCAGACAGTTCTTTTGGGCTTAAGGAAGTGATGTGTCTATTGGATGCTGTGTCTTTGTTGCCATTCTGCAGTTTCATATTTATTATTCGCTTTGATATCTGTTTTCTTCCTTGCTTTGACTTTCAGGGATTATCACCCTGAAAATATCTTCTCATCAATGGAAACCATTATGAGTCTTGTATTAGAAGAAAGTGAAGATATTTCCCACGAGATACTCACCCCACTTTTGGCAAGTGTGAGGAAGGACAATCAGGTTAACTATATTTTGAGAGATGGCTTGTATTGTTGTTTTATGTTCTTGCTCTGAAGCAATTAATTCTGATTATTGTTACTTGTTTTACCTTTCTGCCCACTTTATCCCTTCCTCAGGAAGTCCTCCCTGTTGCTGTGCGATTGGCAGAGAAAGTACTTGAAAATTGTGCAGTCAAGATTAAACCCTATGTTAATCAAGCCATAAAATCTTTGGGCAAGTCTTTGGGTGACTACAGTGAAGTTGTTGCTACTGTATGTGAAGGGCCTTCTTCTGTTGAGCATATAAATGAAAATGCCTCTACAGAGCAACTGGTAAGCTTCATCACCTCTCAACTTATAATACATGATATTACTTTTTCTATAACCTGCTAAAATATTATTTCTCTGTTCCGTTCTTAATTGGTAATCAATCATTTCTTAATGACATGAAGCTTTATCTGGTATATGCATGATATTACAATGCTTGCCTACAAGAAGCTTCTCCTTTACTCTTTTGTATTTTTACGGTTGTCACCAAATAAATTGTTATGTACTACATATTTTACGTGTGGATCACGAAGCTTTTTCTGTTATGCTGCACATGTTAATTACCATGCTTGCCTGCAAGATATATTTCTTTTTAGTTTTGTCTTACAGTTGGACTATATCGGTGTTATCCATTCCGTACCCTTATGCTATACTCTTGCAATCATTTCATTCAATTTAAATGATGATAACAGATGGCAACAGTGTTACTTGTGGATGAATTGCTGTTTGTTAAAATATCCAACTGCATGCAATTTGTTCCTGATACATATTAAACAAATAGGACGCAAAAATGTTTAGTCTTGATTTTATTCAGTGTCATCCACTCCATTCTCTCATGCTGTACTCTTGCAATCATTCCAGTCAATTTAACTGATGATAATAGATAGCAATGTTGTTGCTGTTTGAAAGATATCCAACTGCATTCAATTTGTTCCTAACACATGTTAAATGGAAGGAACACAAAATGCTTGGTCCTGAATTTTCAAAATTTTCAAGGATTTGGAGGACAAATTGGCTAAGGTGTCTACTGATGAGGGCAGACAACTCTGGCATATGACATAACTTTTACTATTTACCTAGTTTTGCTATTTTTCTTTCATTAGATAGTAATATTGCTTCTGGAAGGCATATTGTTTAGGCTGATAAAGGCAATCTGCTTGTGTCCCTCTCAGATGAGTCAACCAGGCATGTCTTTTTGCCTTATATTCGTCTTTTTTGTTTAATAATCACTTGTTTGGGGTGCATAAAAGTACAGTGTGCAGGATAACTGATACCGAATCTAAAACCTTTGGAAATTGGAGTACATTTCACAATTTTGGGTATATGAATCTTCTTCCAAAAGATCACAATTCAGAACTTTGCCAAAGCCTAGCCTACAATTTTGGTTCCACTTGAGAAGTCTTTTTCAAATTTCAATAATATTATATTATGTCCCTTTGGTCTTTGTCTGCGTTAATTTGCATAATGTCACAAACTCAGATGGGTATTTTCATCTGAACTTATACTTGCTCAAGAATCTGAACTAAGCCTTTTCTCTCAGGTGGCAAAAGATATTAATGAAGCCTGCCCTGAGGGTGTTGATCATGATGTGAATAGGTCTTCCAAGTCAATAATGATGAATGGTGGTGATGACAACAAAGGATCTGGTACAAAGACAGGAATTGCCAAGGAGCATGATGTTGATGATGAACCTTCTGCTGACAAGGTAGCTTTTAAGCCTGAAGTTGATGATTCAGAGGCTCAAAAAGAGGAAGGTGCTGATTCAGAAAGAGGAAGGAAGCCCAGCTGTTCGATAAATGTATCAGAATCTTCTGATACTTCTCATGTTGACGGTGATAAAGAAGTTGAAAAGCTGCCTGATCTACAGGAAAGTCATGAAAAAGATTTACCTCTTGAGGCTTCCAAATCCTTGGAGAAAGAGACTCTGACAAACCTTTCTTCACCAAAGGCATCGGAGAATGAGGCTGCAAACACTGTTTCCCCATCCCTGAGTGGGAACCTGCATGATGAGAGCCGTCCAAAAAAGGCTGGTCGAGCAAAGAAGAAAGAGATTTCAATACAAGAAGAGACGCCTCCTTCAAACTTGGTCTCCAAAAAGACATCTGAAGGGACAAATGACTCGGAAGCAAAACCACATTGGCGCTCAGGGAAAAATGCACGTGCAGATGTTACTAAAGATGATAAGATGTCAGCTGATGTAGATACCTCCAAAAGCCTTGGTGGCGGCAGAAGTGACTCAGAGACAAAACACATGAAGCAACTAGGTAAGGAAGTGGATGAAAGTAGTAACACTGTGGACGGATATTCATTAAAGAGGAATAGCAAAAAACGTGGGCGTGGAAAAGCTGACTCAGAGAATTATCTGAAAGTAATTTATCACTCTTTCTCGATGAGTTTACGTAATTTTTGGTTTTCTTTTCCTGGTCGATTTATTTCAAGTCAGTTGAACTCACACACACACAAAAACAAATATCTATATATGCCACTGATATCTTCTTCATTGAAGTCTCCTGCAAGATCAGCTAAAGGTGAAGATTCCCCTGAAAAAATCCTTAAGGTGAGCACCAAGGGAAAGCGTACTGCTGGCAAAGACAAAGTAATACCCTTAAAACCCTTGATCATCTTTTCTTGGTGGCCTGTAATTTTCAAATTTTACTCTCATTTTTTTTTTTTTTGGAAGATTGATTAAGAACCTAGTCCCCCTGGTGATCCTTAGAGATAACTGGTGATTCTTAGAGATAAAATAGAACTGCTGGCCAGTGAGAAGTATTTTGTCAGTCTTGTGGATGCCTAATCTTCTTGTGACTCTTTTATTTAGGCAACTGAGAGTTCCAACTATGGTGATGACTTGGTGGGTTCGAAGGTTAAAGTCTGGTGGCCTCAAGATCGTGAGTAAGTGTTCTTTTACCCTTTTATTATTATTATTATTATTGTTATTATTATTAATTTTTCCTATCTTGTTCTCCATGGGGAATTAGATATTCAACAAGTACCTTGTTGATTACCATCCTTTTCCGAAGTCTAAATCATATTTATTTTTTGGGTCATTAGAAATCATTTGCAGTAAGCACCTGTCCTGCATGATCTGAACTACAATTTGCAGCTTTTCTTGTTATACAGATGTGCCAGATTGAAGATGAAGATCACTGATACTACTGTTGCAATTTTTCAGGTTCTATGAAGGTGTTATTGAGTCTTTTGATCCTGTTAAGAAAAAGCATAAGGTTGGTGAGAGGCTACATGCTGCTCTGCTGCACAGGCTTTGTTTTCCCCATAGAATTTTTGCTTACTTCAAATTGCTTGTATTCCCAAACAGGTTTCATATAATGATGGTGATGAGGAAATATTGAACCTCAGAAAAGAAAAGTGGGAATTTGTTGATGATGGTTCACCTTCATCTGAGGTGATTTAGTTGGATGTTCTCTACTTTTGCTTGCTTCCTTAGTCACTTTGTCTGCATAATTGTTAAAAAGATTAAAATTTTCTTACAGGAGCAAGCCGCTGAAACAGGAAGCCCTGATGGCATGTCTGGAATGTATGCTACATTACCCGTAGACTTGTTTAACTCTTTCGGGGAGTGAAGTTGTTGATATATTTGATCTCTATGTGCATAGACATGTTATTTCTCGTAATAAGTGTAGAATACACATTTATGTACATGAAAACACACAGAGATACATATGTCTATACGGGTATATATTTCTTGATTCTGCATTCAGCATCATAATGCACCTGTCTGCAGAACATAACATTGGAGCTAATATAGGAGTTCTATTGGATTTGATCGACGTAAAACACTTGGGATTACGAGATATTCGGCATTCAAACATGTGTACGCATTTATGTTTCATCTTGGCTGTATCCTAAACATGTATCTTTAGGTAATTGATGGATTTGACTGGTTGTTCTGCTTCTTACTCACACTCGAGTTAGCGTAACATGTGAGCACAGGTGCACGCCTATATTTACCCTTTTCTTTTGGGATGGGGCTAGAGGAGCGTGTCTAGATGTTAATTTTCTCTTCGAAATTGTTTGTCAAAGTTGATGTTGGGTTCACATCCTGTTGGTCAAATTCGTATGTCAGTTAGCATCTTGCATTGGTTCAGTTGCCCATCCTATGATTACTCTAGGCAAGTTGTACTTGCTTTGTATTTCCAATATGTAGCATACTCAGTATTCTTGGTTTCTTTTGGCTAATTATTGTATTTGTTTCATACCACCAACTGACTTAATATAATAATTTGATCTTTTCACTTGTTGGCTTATAATCTGCTTCCTTTTCCCAGGCAAAAGAGAAAGAAAGCCAAGAGAAATCCTGAATCATCTGCTAAGAAGGGGAAGACAGAAGGTTCACCTAAAAGGTTTTCAGTGTGTATATTCATCTTCTTTGTTTATTATGTTTCTAGACATCAGTTTTCTTGTGGAATAGCTAATTGTAATGGCGTTGAATTCTAACCTGCAGGGGAGATACTTCCTCTAGTAAGTTGAAGGGAGCAGCAACTAAATCTGGTAATAAAACTGAAGGTGACCTGAAGTTGAAAGAGAGGACGCCTAGGTTTGGAGGGAAAACTGTGGATGATAGCACTGGCAAACTGAAATCTCATTCCCAGAAAATTGGTGATAAACATGTTGATGATTCCCCAAAAATGTCCGTCAAATTTAAAGAAGTTGGTAGTACCACTTCCAAGGTCAAGTCTAGACAAGATGCTCTACAGTCTGGTAGCAAGTCCAAACAAGACACGCCAAAGACTGGCATCAAGTCCAGAAGTAAGACTCCGCAAGCTGGGGGTGATGGTAGTGCAAGTGGAATGGGAAAGACGAAATATAGCTCTGCAAAGACGAAAGAAACCGGAGATGTGAAAGAGAAATCCAAAGAGAAGTCAGCTGATGTGCTGAAAACACCAGAAGGGGTAAAAGTCAAATCGTCGGATATGTCAAAGGTGCAAGAAATTGAAGCAGGCAGCATGAAGAAGCGACGGAGAGCAGGCTAAATTGTGTTTCATGTTGCTGCAGCTTCTCTGTTCGTGTCGGATGTGCTACTTTCCTGGACTCCTTACACCTTGGTGCTGGAGTTCAGACAGCCATGACTATCGTAGTTGTCTCTCCGATGTAATTTGGAATAATGGCTTCATTTGTTTCTCTTAGGCATTTTCGGTTAATAGCAGGTCTTAGGATTTTAATCTTTTTCGTAGTTGAATCAGGAATTATTTTGCTTAAGTCACATGTTATTGCTTGGTAGATATAATCTTATTTAAGGCTGAAGTTTGCACGATTGGATTTTGATGCAAGAAGCTTTTAGTATCATAGTTAGAATAGCAGATCCGCCGAGGGTCTGGAAGTTGGATGACTATAACCAGCTTTAAGATTCACTAACTGACAATCTTTTGCAAATGTTAATTACTAACTACACAAGCAAAGATAAATTACTACTTCATTGATATTCGAGATCCTCAAGGATCATTCTACGTGTGGTATGGATGTAATCAACTTGCTTGTGAAATAAAAAATAATGGGATATTTAATTTTAGGTTGTCTCTCTTTCTTCTCTTTTCTTTAACTTAATTCAAGAAAGCAGCTCTGAGAATGTGAGTTCCATCGGGTTTACAAGGGTTTGCTGCCTGCTTTACTGGATTTTGTGCCGTATTAGTAACACTACGTGGGCCCATTATTTACAAATTCTTCATGTGATTTTTAGCCAAAATTTAATATGGATAGCAATTTATAAGAAATTTAGCAATTGATATGTATTGAAATGAAATAAAAAAAAAACATTTATTTGTAGGAACAAATTATGCTTTACGCAAAGAATTTCATGAAAAATTGACTCTTTTTTTTTTTCGATCAATTTCAATTGGAGGGCACAATTTCATCAACAATTGGAGCACAATCAACAAAAGGGCAGATAAACCTTTTTGGCCCTTTTGCTATTGTCTAAGACATTTAAACTAAAAATAATAATAATTTCCTTTAGTAAATAATTTGTCTGTAATTTCCAGCTAAAAACTAATAAACTACTATAAGCAAATTATGCATATTAACATATTTTCCTTTATTATTTCAATGTTCAAAAGAAATAAGAACTTAGAACCCCAATTTGGCGAGAAAGGCAATAATTTGGTTCAATAATTGATAAATTCAAAGTTAATCTTAAATGTAATACATCAAAGTTTACTGCTCAAACTGGTTTATTGCAATTTTCTAATTAAAAAAACAGAATCATGACGTTGGATGAGCCGAGAGAATTCCAGAGTTTATACCAAAAGAAAAAAAAATAGTTCCATATTATTGTATTTTTTCCAGTTGTTCCCGAGGTTGTCAAATGCTTTATTTTTTTAGTACACTCTTATTTACGAAAAGGTACAATTGGGGAAAAAAGTATTCCACGAGAAGTAATAATTAGCGTAAAACTTGCGTCAAATTTTTTTGCATCTTTTAGAACTTGCTGCTTAATCTCATAATCTATCAATTTTAACAAAGCTGGCATAATCAGAACAATATGCAATGAACTCCAATAGAAATTTTAAGATACAATTCAATAAAAAGTTTAGAAATATATTGATACTGACACCATTATGAATTAGCATCCACAAGTTGTAAGTCCTTATTTACAATAATGAAATTGACTTCAGTATTTTTTTGAGCCAGAGAGTGGCAAAAATTTTAGAACAATGAGCCAAAAAGGGCCAGTATTTCCTAATTGATGACAGATAAGTCAATTGCCTCTAGATTGCTCAACTTGAAATCCCATCAGATAGAAGGTCATCAAGAGATCAATGATCCCTTTAAAATATATCCACTACAATAAAATGATGTCTGACTAGATGAATATTGAGTTAACCCTTCAGGCCTTACAGGCCGTAGTAGAAATTTTATTTTATAGGCTAGACCTCTTATTCCTTCTAAATTTACCACAATGCTTTTCTTCTCGATCGCGCGAGTTGGGGATTAAGATTTTTAGATTTTTTTTAGTTGAAAATTTTATCTATTATAATTGTATATGTACAAATTTACTTCATACATGTGAGATGAGATTTTCACAATCGGACTAAGGAACTACGAAATAAAGGCACAATGAACGTGTTTTTGGGTGGGGGAGGGGGGGGGGGGGGATGACAATGGGATGGAGAAACTAAGAACTAGGGGCGTGAGGAACAAATATGAAGGAAGAAATATTTTGGTAAAGAGGGTGGCATTTGAACCCTCTACGGTCCCGGACAATGATATGAGGGAACTACATGGGGTGACTAACAATGAGACGAATGAACTGGGAACTCGAGGCGTGACAAATAGGGGTGGCAATTTGATTAAGTTCGGATTGGCGGGTTGAGTTGAAAATCAAGTATAACAGGAAAACTGTTTACTCGAATTCGACCCGTCAATCTGAAACGGGTCAATATATCTGATCCAAATGGGTTGGTGAGTCAACTCGTCTGACTTAAGAAAAAAAACGCTTCACATGTCATGTCAAGACATTAGGGAAGTTTTTTAAGTCAAACAAGTAACTCGTTTGACCTGAAAAACTTCCCTAATAACCCGTTTTACCCAAAAAATTTCTCTGGTGTGAATTTTTTTTTTTGTTCCAGGTCAAATGGATCAACCCAAACCTGACATGTTTTTTTTTTTTGTTTTTTTTGGTAAGATGGGTGGACCTGATTTTGACCCGAACCCATCAATTTTTAACTCAAACCCATTATTTTCATGTTAGATTCGTGTTGTATTTTCGAATCATGTCTTGTCACCCCTAGTGACAAATAAATAGAGAGAGAGAAATGTTTTGGGGTAGGGGGAAAATTTTAATCCTCCACAGACAAATGAACAAGGCCACGACAAAAAAATGGGGAGGGTGAAATGTTTTGAGAGGAAGGAGAGATTTGAACCCTCCCATAGTCCTGACAATGAAGTAACTAGGAACTAGAGACACGAAGAAAGAATTGGAAAAAAAAAATATTTTGGGAGGGAGGGGGAATTTAAACCCTTGACCTCCGCCAATTCATAAGAAACTTTAAGATCTTCCTATAGTCGACTCAGTTAATGTGATACGGTAGAAATTCATATGTTGATATAATGTTGGTAGCAAGCTCAAAATGGATTTTATTTCTATAGAATAATTTACTGTAGATATAAGCCCAAACTTACTTATTCAATGAACCTTAATTTCAAAAGAGAAAAAGCTTCACGTGTGATGGGTTTTCCTCATTATTTGGAGTCCGGCCCATTAAATATATAAAAGGGTTTTGTTTAGTACTTTTGTAGAAGAGAAAAAGAGAGAGGTTGATTGCAGAGAGTGTGCCTATTGTGAGTTGTGAGGAGAGTTTTAAAAAGTTTTGCTTCTTACTCTATTGTTCTTGCTCACAGTAGAATTTTTTCTCTTAGTTTGCCCGTGGATGTAGTTCTTATGACCAAACCACGTAAACCTCGTGTCCATTATTTTCATTGTGTGCTTGATTTTTCTTATTTCACTTATGTTTGCCCAACAACATGTTATAGCCAATAAAATGTTAACACCTTATCAATACCATTAAGTCAAGTTAAAAATAATCCACTTCCTTTAGTTTCATACTTGAAGGATAACATACACACTACTAATATCAAAATATTTTTATTGCCAAAAAATTTATCAAACAATTTTCATAAATTATTTATAAATAAAATAATTTATCATGATATATATATATATATATATATATATATATATATGAGCCCAAACTTAATTTTGTTCGTTAACTAAACTTACTTAGGGGATGTTTGGTTTACGGGAATCAAGAAGGGGAATGAGTATCAATAGTAATGACATCTATTGTTGATGTTTGGAAAACAACTATTACTATCCTTTAATAAGAATGAAAATAATTAATTGAGATATCTATGACTATGATTCCCCAAATTACTAGTCAAACTCATTAATATTTTTGAGAGTAATGATACCATTCCATTATTAAACCAAACATATAAAGGTGAATCATCAAAATCCATACTCATAGTTGGATTAATAATATTTATAATGATAATAATTGCAGAATTTTAACCAAACACCTCCTTGGTTTTATATCAAAATGTACCACCATGCCCAGCAAAAATAAACTACTGCCACCGGTATTTGCCAGCAACGGTTTTAACCCACTACGTATCCAATTCACATCTTTAATCCAGGAAGTATGCGCTCTATTGAAATTCTGATGCTTTAACATATTTTCATCCAGAACCATATATTTATCCAGTCAAAAACTTTTCCTTTTTTGCTTCTTCTAAGCACATTCTCTTAAGCACTAGTATATATAACTTTTTAATCCTTCTTTTTTTTTACTCTTACTTTTTTCTTTCTTCTTTTGTACACTCTAGAATTTCAAATTCTACTGCTTTCCCTATCCAATTTCTAAGAGTAAGTTTAATAATTATGAATTTATCAAAGAAAAAAAATGAGAAATGACCACAGTATTCCAACAAAATGAAAGATTAGATGAGTCGGTTGTACGTAAAGACGAGCGGAAGGAATAAAAAAAAAGTAACAAAAATGATTAAAAACAGAAAAAAATTCAAATATAAAAATTTAATTTTGACATAAATTTCTATTAGAGATTAATTAAACATTAATATAAAAGCTAAGATACTTAATAGGTACATTTAGAAGTTTAGGAGACAAATCGACACTCATAATAAGTTTGAGAATATTATGTATTTAACATACATTTTGGTTGTGGTTATTAGCAGTGTTATGGACTCAACAGACTAATTAAAACAAGATCTGGGACCAAAATAACAAGCCTTATTTGCCTGTTTCAACGTAAATTGTGCATTACAGGTTAAATAATTCTCTAAAAATTTGTTATGGAAAGAAATTTTCATGCTTCAAAAATTTTGTTGAAAATTTGTTATAAACTTTGTTAGACAAACGTATCATTATTTCACGCTAAGATTAATGTAAACTAAGCGAGATATTCAAGAATTAGAGAAAGTTGCTATTTCATTGCGTGCTTTTGTACTAAAAACTATCTATCTAAGAAGATTTCAATTTACTCAATCTAAAAATTATTGGGTAGAATGATACCCAAAACCATGATAAGATAAGATGTCGTTTATGTGACCCACAATAGTATGAGATTTCAACTTTTCAAGTTGTCGTCATTTTTTTTTTTTTTTTGGGGAGAATGCATACTTATATTCAGTAACATAGTAATAATACACAGTTTTAAGCTACAAATGCTCATAAATCAAAATACAGAGCTTTATACTACAAATAGTCGTTAAATAGAACTTTTTGATGTTCACTTCCTGAATAATATTTGACATAAGTCAAATAAAAAATTAAAATCAAAAGAAGGGATAGAATTTTTATGATGAGTTTTCTTGTCGTTAAGCATTTTGTGTGAACATTAGAGCAATTTACTTTTTAAATTTTGGGAATCATATGAAGGGAATTAGATCCAATAAATTCAACTATTCAAACTAAGAATTTTAAATAGCGACTATACTTTAACTAATTGGAGTAAATAATATAACTTTTGCTTTCAAGTTTTTGTTGGGACAAATATGAAATACAAAATTACATGCTGTAACACAATATACAAAGTATAAATTACTTTTTTGTTCCTTAAAAGCATTTTTCTTATAATACAATGAAATAAATAAAGAAACTACGCTTTTTGTTTTTTATCAATTATTATTGTATTACATGTTTATTGCCTCACACATGTGGGGTGAGGGTCCCAATGGTGTGCTGGGTAAAACCTCAAACTGTTTGTCATATACACTTTGGGAGTATGACTCTCTGAAATTACCTAAATCTCCCCCTCTCCGAAAACCCCTTAACTACTACAAGTCCTGAGATTTGATCCCAAGACCTGTAGCAGGGGGGGAGACCCACCACTGGGCCATTAGCCCGGTGGCTGAAAATACGCTTTTAAATACACCTTAGTGATGCTATTTACGTACTCTCAAAAGGTTTCACAAAGCATTTCTTCTTTTGAGCTTCCAAATTCTGGATGTAAGCAGTAAGTACACTACGTACTTTAATTACTGCTTTGTCCACAGCATGCTGAAAATCTTGGTTCAGCAGCTTACTAGGACTGTCAATGGGTCGGGCCAGCCCGAATTGGCCCGTTTGGCTAAAAAAAAAACACATGAGCCTAACTTATTAGTAGGTTGGTATGAGCATTTTGACCCAATATATTTTTAAACCAAGTTCGAACCTCAATAAGCTCAACCAGTATAAAGAAAACATATTATATATATATATATATATATATATAAAATAATCCAACCCAAATATAAAATTACCCCACAGACACACATATAAATAATATAAAATTATTAGGACTGTCAATAGGGTCGAATCGGCCCGAGTTTGGCCCGTTCAGCTAGAAAAAAGCTCATGAACTTAATTATATATTGAGCCGAGCCGAGCTTGGGCCGAAATATGAGGCCCGAAATATTTCTGAACTGAACTTGGGCCTCACAAGGCTCAGGCCCGTTATAAACCCGGCTCATAATATATATATATATATATATATATATATATAGTTATAGACACACACACATACATATATACATATATACATACACATATATGCACATATACATATATACACATATATGTACACACACATATATGTACATATGTCTATGTACACACACACTATACATACATACATATACATATATATGTATATGTATATGTACACATATAATATTATATATATACATATATACACACACACACTATATTATATATTATACTATATTATAGATATTGTATATCATAGTATTCTTTTGGTGTTTATAAGTCTAATGAATTAGTGTGAATGAAGCTTTTTGTGCCATAGATGTAATGCACTTAACCTATTTGATGGAGTAATGTAGAAGATAATACTTTTTTGTGCCATAAAATTTTCGTTTGCTTTTTAGTTAAATACGTACATCAATATGTAAATGAGCTATTTATGCTTAGTAGTAATATCTTGCAGATGTATTTTGTGAATTTTTTACTTGAATAACTGTTAGTACACATTTTGATATAGTCATTTTTCACTTAATCACTTCAAAAAAATTTTACTATACTTTTCAAAAATAATTTTACACTAAAGGATTGTGCTTATACACAATAATATTAATTTGCTAATTAGTTTGTCTCCATTCATCATTTTTGTGAGATTATTGAATTTTAAGAATATTTCAATAATTTTAGGCTCACAGGCTCGTGAGCTTAGGCTCACAACCCGAATATTTTGTGAGCCAAGTATGAGCTTCACATTTATAAGCCCGAATCTCATAGCTCGAAACTCATAATCCGATTAAATATATGAACTGAGCCTGAGCTTGTTAAAGCCCGGCTCATAGAGCCCGATTGACACCCCTAAAAATTATGTATCATATATTAACTAAAATTCCTAACATTTGCTCTTCTCTCCTCAAAGAATGGCAGACACCCAAATCTCTAATTTTCCTCTCTCCCCAAACATGTCGGAGCATATTCTTGCCTCTAAACAGCGACTAAAGGCTTGGGAGTATCATTGCATTCTTGAGAAATCTGCTCAATTTATCATTGTTTGGAAGCAATCTCTAGAACCCATTTAGTTGGTAGTCTAATTTTTCCTATACAGGTTAGGCAATATTTCACCAAATTTTGGTTTTTTTGGCACCTGTTATTCATTTGTTCGAGTGGAAATGAAAAGGGTCTTGGTAAAAGAATATAATTTTGGTGACTGTAGAAACCGATTTTGACCACCTTATACGTGGCCACATTGTTTACTTGCACACATAAGAGAACAAGGTCGAGGTAGGGCTCTTGCCTCGTTGTACCTCCGACGCTCAAGTCAGTAAGGTATTAAAATGAAGAAGTAATGAAGAAGTGCTCAGGTAAATTGAGAGTTTACCTATGAGGTTAGATTTATAAGACCCCTTGAGGGGCATTTATAGTTGTGGGAGGAGAGAGAAGAACTGAAGGCTAAGGCATTAGTTTGAAAAGCCTAGTTGAGGTAGGTTGACGACGTCAAATAGAGACTTGTGCTAGAAAAACATGTCACATCAATTATATCTAGTCAATTTTGACTTCTTAATCAATATTACCCGATTTAATGGGTAAATTCTGTCTCTACAGTGACAGTTGTTAAATTTAGTGAAAATTTGTTGATCCTTTTGGATTCTAAAGCTTCAACTTGTAGATGTATTTGTGCGCTTTATTAAGAAGGGTGCAGTGGTTTACGATAGGGGTGGCAATTTCTGACACGACCCGAAAATTCGACACGAATCTAACACGAAAATAGTAGGTTTGGGTTGGGGGTTTTTGGGTTCGCGGGTTGGCGGGTTGGACCCGACTGACCTGATAAAAAAACAGGTCGGGTTCGGGTCAACCTGAGTCGGGTTTGGGTTGACCCGCGAACTTGAAAGAAAAAAAAAAAAAAACTCTAACATTTTGTAGCTTTGTTTCATCCATTCACATTCAAACATAACAAATTTCACTCATTGGATAATTAATCAAGTAAATTGTAAGAAAAAGTAAGAATTTTACCTAGATTTATGAAAAGTAAATTGTAAGAGGAGTTAAGTGTATGTTAATAACTTTAATATTAATGTGTGCAAAAAATGTGTTTGATCATTTTTTTTATATGTGTTTTAATCTCTTTTCTTTGCTCTTTTCTTCTTATTCTTCTTCCTCTTTTTTTTTTTTTTTTTTCGGGTTGGCGGGTCGACCGGGTCGTGTTCGGTTGGCTATTTTCGGGTTCGGGTTGGTAGGTTGGCTGTTATATTTGGGTTTCAACCCGACCCACCAATCTGCCAACCCGACCCGTTGCCACCCCTAGTTTACGACATATATTACGATGTTTTTGGTGAAGGTTAACTTGAAAAATGGTGTTTGGTATGGACAACGCAGTTGTTGTTGATAGATTTTATGACAAGTCAAAGTGGTGCATCATTCTTGAGAAAACATCATGGTTAAAAGTCTGCTTGAAGTCAATTTATGTTGAGAATTTTGCGTGACAGTATTCAGTTTGTTTAGGTTGGCATGTAAAAGTTCTCCTATAAAGAAGTCGACTGTGTGCCCAGGTGAAATGTTGTCTTCAACTTTGCCAATATGAGAGACTAAAGTGGCATAGTTGAGCATGTTCATCCAATGCCCTTTTTTTACTGGGGCTCTTTTGCTTACAATCTTCTTCTTCCTGTACTATCATTCTGTAATATTTATGATTGAAGTCACATATTTTATTTAGCTATTTTGTGCAGCTACTGAATACAGTCTATTTTCTGATAAAAGAAATGTATTTGTACATAATATACATTATGAATTTGATTGACTTTTGAACAAAAAGTTATATAAGATAAATAATAACATGATTATTGACTCTAAATTATTAGACTTTCGATCTATAAATTTATAATTAAAATCACTCGCATTAAGCTTACTTATTATACTTACCCCACGTTTGGTATGCGAGAATGAGGTGGAATGGAAAGGCCTTTCCAACTTGTCCATTCCATTCTCATGTTTGGTATGGACACTTTAAGTTGGAAAGGCCTTTCCCACCTGGAATGCCATTCTAGCTTTTTCCTGGAATCCCATTCCTTAACAAAATCCAGGGAAAGGCCTTTCCAACTTCATCCTGGAAAGACCTTAAAAATAGGAGTCAATTTTATCCCCCACACATTTTTTTTGCTAATTTTTTTTTAACCCTAGGATACATTTACTAATTTTTAATTTTAAAATTTAAAAAATATAAAGTTTTTAATAACTTCAATTAATAATTTTTTTATGATTTTTAAATCATAATCAATTTAATATATACTTAGAATTTTTTTCTGTTTGCTATAAAAATGTTTAAAATACTATTTTTAAATTTTATGCAAATGTGTAAAAACTAAACTTTTTATTAATTAAATTAAATTGTGAACGTAGTTTCAGTATTAAGGTTTTCACAATTTTAATTATAATGCTAATAATTATAAAAATTTTAAAATTAATTAAAGAGTATAATTGATTTAATTTTAGCAAGAATATTAAGAATTTTAAAACTAAAAATATTAAAGTCTTTGTAGGCATAGAATTACAAACAAAACAAAAATATGATATATTCTAGTGCAAAGGATTAAGGGCAATTAAGTCAAATTAATATATATTTTATTTTATTCTGACATCTAAATATAATCATACCAAACATTGGAAAAGAAATAGGCATTCCATTCTGACTTGGGTTACCAAACAATGGACTGAAAAACTTTTTCCAATCTATTCTGAGAGGAAAAGCATTCTGGGTGGAAAGGCCTTTCCATTTTGGACCATTCCAGTGTACCAAACATGGGGTTAAGGTATTCCTCATCATTGGGGCGTTGAATTGTAGGAATATCTCAATGTGTTTAGGCTCGTGAGCTTAAACTCACAACTTGAATTTTTGCGAGCCGAACCTGAGTCTCATAGTTACAAACTCATAATCCGAAACTCATAACCCGATTAATTAAGTGAGCAGAACTTGAGCTTTGCTAAAATCCGACTCACAAGGCCCGATTGACAGGACCATGCAATTGTATCCCACAAATATTCTACATTTATTAATCTATATTTTTCGTGTTTGTAAAATAATTGTATTACCATCGGGACTCGACATAGATTTCCTTAACGTACGAATACTTACAAGCCCAATAGCAAAATAATTTTATTGCAAAAGAGGGGATAAGTAAAAACTCTGCCTTGATTGCTCTTACATCAGGCAAGTTAAGAGTAATCAGAGGCAGCTTGCTATCGTTGATCAGATTCAATGGTGTAAGTGACGTTCAGATTGTAATTTTTTTTTTTTTAAACCCTGTTCTCTAAGTATTCGAACCTTTCAAAAGGAGGAACATGTCCACTAGTTCTATGGATATAGTGATATAAAAATATGCCTGAATTTTGTATACAATGTTAGAGCTCAAATAGCAATATGTCACTCAAGCATATTTGGTATTATTTTCTAAAACATGTTTTTTTGACAATTTTAAATATATTTTCAATCACATTTTTGTCTCACATATACATTTATGCGAAGTGTTTGTTTATTTGAAAAAGAGTCCTGGGAGGAGGGTAAGGCCAAATGAAAATTGTACTTCTTTTATTTGGCTAGAAAACTTTAAACTTTCCGTAAAACAGTGAGCTCAAGATTTGTTCTTCGTTATTTTTTAATATTTTTGAGGCAGTATAAATCAATTTGGATGTAAATGATGGAATTTCTTTATCTTTTTAAACACTTGCGAACATGAGATAGACATTACAAGTTGCCAAAATGTCACTCAAACGTGGCAAACACCATCTAAATCCTTTTTATTTTCTTGGATGAATTCTTAATCCTGAAAATATAATAAGGAGTTTAGGCAACTAAATGTCTAAAACAGTTAAACTATTTGGTTGGACTCGAATAATAAAAATTACGTTTGACAAAATGGCTATTATCAGTAGGGTAGTGAAATTAATGTTACATCTCTCTCTTTTATTTCCTTTGGTTACGGTAAGATAGGGTATGTGTTATTAAATGCTAATAGGCTGCATGTAAAGGAAAAATCATAAATGTGAATATATTAATTTTTCTAGTATATCGTAGTGCATAACAAATCCAATTTACAATTAGATTAAAAAATTGATCATTTGCAATTATTCGTAAATTTTCATGTTGTTTTATGGTTTGCTTAGGCATTAAATTTGAATAGAGCACCTAATGCAACATAATTGAAATTCTAATATTCTTAAAAGTTCAAATTACTTGGTAGCATCGGCCAAAGAAAAGTTGAGTTTGTTGGGATTGACTTTAGCTCTTTATACATCCATCAAATCCCATAATTAGTATGATTAAAGAGTTCAAACATTAAGGTTATTTTTGAAAAGATATCAAATATTAATGCACCAAAAGACTTAAAGTCATTCGTGATCTTATATATAAATTTATTGTTACGCTCTGTGTTCAGGGACATGACACCCACTGTGCCTAGGGACGTGACACCCGTTGTGCCTTAGGTTAAGTTAAGACACAAGGTGTCACATATCAAAGCAGTTAACAATATTACAAGTTAAATAGATATCCTTAAGTACAAGTACAGTGTTATCTAACACCATAATCTCGAAACCTTTATACACAATTCCAGGCATCTACTACAATTACTAGAATATCAACATAATATATCACGACACACAACATAGTCTAGATAACATAAGTACAAATTATTGCTAGCACAGTATCATCTGATCACCTGAACTAACTCCAGGTGCTAGTTTACTCCTCATCTACAAAATCACCAGTCACTGCACATCAAAATAAAAGAGTGAGTGACAAAATCACTCAGTAAATAGCAAATGTATCAACTTGTGGCTTAAGAGTGTCATACATATATTTATTTTCAAAACACATAGTTAATAGTTTATATAAGTACAAAAATAACGTGACAATTTCACATTCAATCACAAGTCACATATCATAGCATAAAACTAGTTGATGAGTTCAAATAATAGGTCCCACTTGACCTTGAATGTCCAATTGTTAACTTTAATCCGATTAACACAGTCATACTGACTTTTACTTGATCAGTCCGGTCATTAGGCTAACTTTAACCCGGTTAGCACGGTCATACTGACTTTTACCCAGTCAGTTCGATCATTCGTTTAACATCATAACAACATTCAATGAACTAGTCTCGTCAAGGATACCATATTCTAGAATTCAGTCGAATTCATTATTTAAACAATCCATTTGCATCACATATATTCAAATCATAGTAATACCATAACATAATCACACTCAAGCTGTTTAATAGAGCAAATATAATTTCAAAATAATTGAATTCATTTACACTATGTATAGCCATATCATAACGAAAACAACAAAGTAACCACACTCAAGTCAATTTATATAACAATTAGAATTTTAAAACATTTAGTTTATCAAATATCATTTTTCAAAACCAAGGGATACTAGTACCACTTAACTCATACGAGCTAACTCGAATGATCCAAAAAGAGTTGATCATGATCTTCATCTAAAACACACAATTAATACACAATTAAATACTTAATTATACACTAATTCTATTAAGAAATTATCATCGAAGCTTAAATCTAGACTTAAGACGCAAAAACGAAGCAAAATGACCCAAATGGAGTGATTCGCAAGTGGGGGTTCAATGATCCGTGCCTGCGGATCCATAGAGATCAACCCCTTGACAATTTCCTTCAGTCATTTTATCAAACACTTAATGGACATCTACCCCAAACCAAACAATTAAAAAAAATGGTTTGAAAAATCCACCATTACCACTCAAAAACACATTATAAACCATAATCCAACAAACAAACCTTAATTATTATGATTCACCATACCAAGTAGAAGACCCATCATCAAACTAAAGCATAATCACCGATTATAGTACAAAACATGGGCATTAAAACATAATCCAACAACTAAAACCTCAATTACCCATAAATCATCACACCAAGATAGAAAACCCATAATCAATATTAAGCATATACACCATTATTAACACAAAACATAACCATTAAAGCATAACCCATCATCAATATTATCATAATCTACCTATTTACTCACCAATAACTCAACAATTATACCAAAACTATCCTAAAGCAAAAACCCAAGAAGAATAGAGTAGAAATTGAGAAAATTACCTTGAGTAGCAAGAGTAGGAGTAGAGCCCTCTTAATTCTATTCACTTAATTGCTCTTAGTTTGACAAAATCTCACCTTAATTAGAGAGAGAAATGAAGGAATTAAGAAGTGAGTTTTTGAGGGAGGTAGAGAGAGATAGAGATGAAGAGACAAAATGAAAATAATGAGTCAGCCCTAATCTTTTAGGCAAAGGACTTAGACTCAATTGACCATTAAGCCCTCTCCTACATAAAAATATTAATTACCTTCAGTAATGGACAAAATGACAAAATTTCCCTTAAAGGGGCTCTAGTATTACATTTATGGTGTTGGGGATCGTGCACGTGCATTGTATGCGGGCTGATAAATTTAGTTTGAGGGGTTCTTTTTGTATTAATGTAGCGAAATTTGTACAATAGTTGTATGTGTAGATTAATTTTTTTGAGATTTTTACATGTCAAGCGCTTATGATTTCATTTGTATGTATTGCAAGCCTTAGTAATACCAAGGAACTTTAAAATAGTATTGATATCCTAAAAAATGTATCTCATTTTGGAAACTATGATGCAAAAAAGAAAGCATACATATTCAATGCTTCTCAATCTTTGTCTTTTCTTCGACGTGTTCTTACTGGATGATTTTCTCGTCTTGGACTTGGTGGTCTTCTTCTCTAAATTCTGAAGTGTCATCATCATCAGTCGTCGTCATCACTACCTTTAACTTATGATTGTTGTTTTCTCCAATTTTGTTGAAGAGCCTGCCTCGCTTGTAGCTTTAATCAACGTTTTACTTTTTTTGGATGGTTGATTTTCTTCTTGGATTTCTTCAAAATCATGTGCTATACTTTAGATTTTGCCATTATTTTTATACACCCTTTATAGCTTGACGAGGAACTTACATTCTTTGTACATAGAGCCGACCATTTTCTGGTAGAATTCCAATTGCTCATGTTTCTATG
This sequence comes from Mitragyna speciosa, assembly GCA_024721245.1. Lineage (NCBI taxonomy): Eukaryota > Viridiplantae > Streptophyta > Magnoliopsida > Gentianales > Rubiaceae > Mitragyna > Mitragyna speciosa. Next base: position 29,325,211 of record CM045559.1, on the reverse strand, counting down.
TGCATTCAATATTTATGAATGAATTGTACATCGTGATTGATATTGCAGGTTAGATTATTAGAAATTTACTATGCGTTCATACCTTGTTGATTGAAACTATATGCTCTTGTGCTTAGTATCCTCCCAATGCATGTCATGTTGTATCTCAAGGAAATTAAAAGGTAAATTTAATACTCTTTTTTGCAGAATGAATCAATTATAACAATTTTAACAATATATTTACACACACATATATACAAGCATGTATGACCTTAATTGATTTAACAATTGATGTATTTCCTAAAATACCCTTATTTTTTAAGTTATAGTCACGTCAAAAAAAAGGATATTAATGGAACTACACAAAGTAGATTGATTAAATCCTAATCAAACTCAATCTTCCTGTACAAAGTCTTTCACACCTTTTATAATGGAACTCCAAAAAGTAGATTATTAAATTCTAATCAAACTCGACCTTCCTTAAAAAAGTTTTTCACACCTTCTACAAGTACAATTTTAAATTTAATTTTTAAAATATATGCTTATTAATTAGTATAAAATTTATATTTTTCTCTTTTTTAAAAATATTTTTAATTCCTTTATATATAAATTTAAATTTCATAATCTAAAAAAATTAAAACCAAATAATCATTTAGCAAAAATAAATAAATAAATTACCAAAACACCGAAAGAATATTTTCAAATATAAATTAATTTTATATTTTAAAATTTAATTTTAATTTCAAATATTTATACAATTTTCAAGTGTTTGATATTTTATTATTTAATGTAGTTCTTTAAATAGCTTTATTTTCTAAGTCTGATCACACTAAAAATGGATGTTTTGAGAACACAAAGAATTAGATTAATAAGTAACTAATGAAACTCAATATTCATTCAACTTTTTTTAAGTCTTTTATAGGGACTATAATTTAAATTTAAATTAATAAAAAAATACAAAAAATTCACAAAATATATAGAAAAAGGAATAAAGTCCTCCTTCATAATAAAATTGGAAATGGAATCTAATGCAAAACTAAAAAATCACCAACTTTGAATCAGTTTAATATCATTAGCAATATTAATAAGACTTTGCATTAGTCTTAAAAAAATATTATATTTGCAGTTATAGCTAATGAATTATACCATGCCTGATTTAGAATTTTTATAAGTTATATCAGTAAGAACCAATTGAATATGTAGTGGGTTAGAACATGGAAACTTTTTTTTTTGTGAAATTATTTTTATGCTTATCTCAAGCGTATATTTACATATAGATGACTAAACTTAACACTTTCTTTGGTTTAAATTCTCATACAAAGCCTGACTTTTCGTGCACAAATAAAAAAAGAAAATAATTTACATATTGGGAGTATAAAATTAGATAGAAGAAACTAAAATTAATAAAAAAATACAAGAAATGAACATTTAACATTTTCCTCTACTAGCCTTTTCTTTCAATTTAATGGATAATTTCTTGATTAAGCTGGTCCATTTCTTTAATTTATCTTTCATATTAAATTAAAAATAATATCTTAATTTTATATTTTCATAATAAATTTTTCTCAGACATTAAATAATAAATCAATTAAATTACCACCTTAGAACAATCAGCTTGCATATTATTAAAAATAGATATTGTGTTACCTTACTTTAAAATGCCATGAAAGTATATCACATAGTGTTGGAATAATGAAATATTGTGTTTAATTCACCTATACTAAATTGAAAATCATAATACAAAATTAGTTATTCAAAATTATGAACTTTTGAATCTCATTGAAATTTAAATTTAAAAGATGTAGTAGTTAGTGCATAGATTAAATTTATGATCATAAAGATAAAAGTAAAACCACTCTATCATGCATTGATCATCATGAATTTATAGAACAAAAATGAGTTTTCAGAGAAATATAAAATTTCAATCCCATTTTTTATATCCTAATTTGACCTAAAATTATTTTTTTATAAAAATCTACAATATTATACTTTGAATTCATTAACATTGGTTCTTTGTAGTCCATTTGGACTTTGCTTTCACTTATAGAAATTAAAATTAATAATGTCAACATATTAAATCCAATACAAAAACTAACTATTATCATTCTATCTTACAAAAATAATGAAGTGACATATGCCGTGGACCAAGAGGCAACAAAAAATTTTCAATTACTCTAAATTGAAGAAATCTAAACATTATCTAAATTGAATCCATAAAGACATGCCCATAATGGTTGGATTTAGAATTTAGGTGAATTATTTGATTACAAATTTTCACTTGAGAAATTTTCTTTTTTTTATTTCGTAATCAAAAAATTGCATTAAACATAAAAAGAATAATCTTAGAAACCTGAACAGCAAAATGTCCTAGAAAATTAATGTAAAACTTAAAAATATTATAAAAAATAACTAAGTCAAGATTTCAAAAAACTTAGAATTAAATTCTAAAAATCTACTCCTGATATAATGAGTCATCAAGAATTGAAATTTTAAAATTGTAAAACCTCATTATTGCAAAAAGATCGTCATGCACAACATCTTTAATCTTTCAAAACTTTATTTATGTTTAAAATATATGATTTTTTTCTTTAATGCAGACTGAGATTTTGAATGTGACATTTTGACTTCGAATCAATGCTTTTATCAGCTCAATAAAAATAGTTGAACAAATATTTATCACTTTTTGATGTGAAAGTTAATTAGTGATCAAACTCTTATTAATATTAAAACGTTTCCATTTTGATAATATACAAAGTAATTAATTCATTACAAAAGGTTTTGACCAAAAAGTATATATAAGTTTAGCTAAGGAATGCATTAGGGTGCTGGTTAAACAAGCTTTGAAACATTACTTATTTAAAAAATGAAGTTAATGAAAAAAACTATCTAAGTATAAAGGTGTCATAAATATGCATTGTAGATTTAAAATTTCATATAACACAAAATTGAGTCATATTTTATTTCTTGGACTATTATAGTAGAGAGAGAAAAAAGAAAACCAAAATGATAGAAAGTAGAGATTAGAAGTTCAACTTATGCAAATATGTTAATTGTTATATGAAACATGAAATATAAGATTTTACAAGTCTCATGAGGTTATTAACTAATTTCAAAATTTATCATTCTCATAATATATGATATTCTAATTGACACTGAAAATATATATATATATATATTATTGCATAAATTCGTGAGTTTAATAAATAGTAACTTTAATTGATTTTACTGAGTGATCAATTATGTTAGTGTCTATGAAAATTCAAATATTCAATAATTTAAAATAAGTCGTTTGGAAATATTAATTGTCATACAATTATATAAAAGTCTCATATGATACTTCATAGATATAATCAAGATATGTAAAATAATTAATCAACTTATCAAAAGCTTAAGAATTATTAATCAACTTATCAAAAGCTTAAGAATTTCAAAGTATAATTACATCTTTTTATACAATAACAAATTACATTTTATACGATAACAATTTTAAAATTTTTAAAAGATTTCATAACTTATTTCAGAAGGATATTTTAAAGAAACCATCATTATGCCAAAATCTTTCTTTTGCTATTGGAGATATTCATATATCCTATTCAAATTTTTTTAGTAAAGAAAATAATATGTGAAGTTAAGAAAAGATAGGTGTAAAAATATTTAAGTAATTTAGTAGTATTTTTGTACTTGAAATGTAAATTCCTACTAATAGTGATTATTTTCTTTTTGTTTTTAGGGATATAATATACTAGAATCTCACATAATTTTTAGATATAATTTTCAAAAAATAAGAAAACCAAAATTAATATCCTTTTTTTGTTTTTCTCTTTTTTTTATATCATTTATTAGACAAATTTATTATATCATTTATTTAACGTACAAATCATGTGCCTTATTTCTAATATGTATGTATGTATGTATGTATATATGTGTACGTATTTTCAGAACACCGTTGAAAGTCATCAAGGGGAAAATTTACCAACAATTCTACCGTACGGACAATATTTGGTAATTAAATGCACGACTAGCACTTCCACTTGACGTCATCATAAAGAGCCCCCTGCCATGATCTTCTTTGGAAATCAACGTTCATTTTAAATTCTCAATGCATTTGTATTCATAACACAGAAATTTCTTTTTCTCCTTCTGTTCTTTTTTGAGGGATGGACTAAAGCTTTAACTGAAAATGCACTATCACTTCACCCGGCAGCTACTAAACCGGAAAAGGGAAAAAGAAAATGAGGCAAGACTAAGACCTATTACACAACCCTACTACATAATAAGTGCAAAATCAGGATCATCCTGGACCAAAGAAAAAGGAAAAACCCAAACCCACTCTGCCTCCCAACCAAATCCAACTCGTGTTTCCCATGGCTCTATCTCCCCTCGTATTCAAACATCAATTATTGGCAACCAGGTCTTCTGCTGCGGCGTTATTTTCCATTTTCTTCACGAGCAATCTATTATGGGGCGGGAGATCTTGAGCCCTTGAGGATTCATCAATATCAACTATGACACACTCTTCCTCTTTAAGATCCCCTCTTAAAATTTCCATAGCTATTTCATTCTCAATTAATTGTTGAATCACTCGCTTCACAGGGCGAGCTCCAAAATTAGGATCAAAGCCCAACGTTGCCAAAAGATTGACCGCTTCCTGACTGTAATGAAGATCAATTTTCTTCTGTTTGAGTCTCTCTTTAACACGACTCATCTGCAAAAACGAAAAACAATGTGATCAATGTGCAGGGTATGAAATGCAGTACAAGAAGACTATTAAGATTTCTGAGTGATCATTTGACATTCCTTTGTGATTGCGCAGCATTTGACATTCAAGGAACTTTGACCTATATTTAACTGATGCAAAAAGTGCCGAAATGCTGAGAACCTTGATATATTATTTATTCACAAAATAACCTCCCACTAATTTTCATTTTCATTACTGAAGCCCAAATTTCATCCTCCTCCCGGTCTACATGTCTACTAAATTTTCTGTAATTTGTACCCAAAAAAAAAAACAATTACTTGGGATCGTTCCTACATCCAAACCCTATCTCCAAAAAAAGAATATGATGCATATATTTGTCTCTTTTTGTTAAAATAAAGATAAAAAAAAAAAAAAAAAAGCAGGCGCCATTGGATGGTTTAAGGTAAAAAATTTTGTTAACATAACACTAGTTTGGATTCATAAAGTAATCAACAGACATGATAATGACAGATGCTCATCCATGTTACAAACTGAAGTACAGGTCACAAACTGGCAAGAAGTCATGCAATACTAAAGGATCATGATGCCTGGTTTACTGATTCTGGAACTCAATTGGAATCAACATTGAAGTTCACAACAGTAACAGTTCATTTGGATTCAACAATTTACAATCACTCACTGTGAAGAGATATAGAAATATAATTCAAAAATAGCTTCGGAACTTATCTTACTTTATAATTTTGATGGGAAAACATTAGATGCATTATACATCTAATACACCTTAATCAAAGTTTTATAAATTACTAGCAAGCAGCAAATTTCCTTTCATTAATCCAAATTTAATGTCTTAATGTTTTCAGTGGTATGAAATCATTTAATGTCTTAATCATTTGCATTTTGTTACCAACTTAAAATGTACAACTAATTGATTGCCAAATCTTAAAAAAGACAACAGAATTAACAAAACACCAACACCCAGAGAGAGAGGGGTTCAAACAATGATCTTATATGATGCAGACCACAGACAAACAGACAAAATAGAGCTCATCAGTAAAAATAACAAGAAGAAATTTTGTGCAGAAAATTTAAAGCATAAACCAATGCGAGCAGAGAAAGGTCAAGTGCAAATAGGAGAATTTCTATATCCTGGGATATTCTGCACTTGAACAACCATAAAATCCCAAATAGTTGACAAATAACTTCCAACCTTACTGAACTGAACTAGTAGGTGTTTATTCTTCCCAGGTCTCCACAATAGCTTCCAATTTAACCTTTTCCAAACGTCATATATAATCTCATTTTACAAAATTAGTCACGTTTACCCTTTATCCCCAGTCAACAACATTCAAAAGTTTGATCTCAAACTCAACTTTCAAGCCTTTCATAAGGTTGCTACGACAATTAAATTATTAAGTAAAAAAGCCAAAGCTTGTATGGAAAATCATGCAGTGGAGATCATCACAATTGAAGTATTAGTAAAAAAATCCATTTTTGCTTAGAGAAATTGCCTTATAGATTCTATGGGGCAAAGCAGGCAGGTTGGATTTGGCTATCTGTTGGATCAGGCAAGAAAGAGAGTCCAGAAAGTAAAGGGCAACTTTCAAATCATAAGTCCAATTAAGTTTGAAAGAAAAAAGTGGGGAAAAAAGAAGAATAGGTCCCCTAGAAGCTTATAAACAGGGCTGACCCAAAAAACAAAGGATGCAAGTCACCTTCGCTAAGCTCAGTATCTGGCCAAGTCAAAGTACGGAAAACAACATGACTAGCTACTCTCAATTGAGGCCTTGCCTTTGGCTCATCCAATATGAAAGAGGACCCAAATTACATGCACAAAGAGACACTGTTCTTGATCAATCTTGTTGACTTTGCCTCCTTAGCTTGTAAGTCAGGCTTTCTATATCCCAGTAAGAAACGATGAGATGAGCAGACATGCACGTGCTGACACATGCTCCTGATTTGAAAGTTAGATAAGATGGTATGGAGAGAGTTTTCGAGGACCATCAAGCTTAACTGTAATTTGTGTGGACATTTTAACCTTCAGTTTAACCAATTCTCAAAACAATTTGTTCCCGTTTTTCCACTTTGATGCTACTTGTTGAAAACACTCTGCAATTGTCCCAATGGCATCCTCTTATTTTCTGTTTAGATTTTGATCTTTTTTCTTCTTAAAAGGGTTAGAACCAGCTTATAACAGAACCACCAATTTGATGAAATGTTTAATATAGCAGATTAACGAAGTTAAATTATTGAAAGCAGGCCCACTGCATTTCTTAGGATCGGCAAGGCATATAAGGTTTATTTTCCCTAATGCTGCCTAGAATAAACTGAAAAGATAATCCCTACTCTGGAAAATAAGAAAGAAAGCTAGATCAAATACCTACAGCTAAGCAGATTCAACATCTATGTCAAAAGGATCTGCAGCATAGTAAAGTATAATCTCTCAGGCATCACCCATCTCGAAAGGTTCAGGTAAAAGTTAACCATAACATTAATTTCACCAGTCTTGCAATTGATATTCCACAAGTTAATAATTCAAATAGATAACAAACTTTTAGAAACCAGCCCCGCAATATTACTATTTTGAAATAAAAAATGATATAGTCTATTAGAAAAAAACCATTGTAACACTGGAGAGGATTTCTATGCACATCAATAATATTGTTGACATGATGATTTTGAGACCTTTTCTCAATACCTCCAATCTTGTTTGGTATCAATCCCTTTCTCCTATATGCTTTTCCTTTTCTTTAGACTTAGCTTTCTTTCTAGCAAACATACCAAAAGCAAGAAATGCTGCTACATTAAAATTTAGCATCTAACTGCAAAAGGAAATGAATAAATATGTTTAAGATAACAGATTATGTTATTGATTGTGTTATATGACCAATATTGCCATTAAAACTAGTGGCTTTGGAAGGAAAATTTCTCACTTGACCAATAAAAGACTGAGGCCATTGTAAACAGATACCTCTTATAGTTAATAATTATCAATTCCCCAAGACTAATAACTATTAGAGTTGACTGTACCTCCTGCAAGTTAGCATTTAAGCACACACATCAAAGAAAGAGGATGTCAAACAATAACATAAAGTTACAAAAACGAGAATAAGTATAAAGGCAACAAAATCAGATAAGAAAGGACTCATTACCTGTAGTTCAACAATTTTGCAGATTTGTTTCGAATCCAGAGGTTGAAAAACAATGTACTCATCAACCCGATTCATGAACTCTGGCCGGAAAGTTTGTCTAGCCAATTCAATCACCTGCTTTTTCATCAGCTCGTAAATAACCTCCTTACTGTCCTCCTTGTTTCTAAGAGTTTCAAGGATATAGTGAGAACCAATATTTGATGTCATAATCACAACCGTGTTTCTGAAACTAACAGTCCTTCCTTGGGAATCAGTTATTCTTCCATCATCCAACAACTGTAATAGGATGTTAAAAACATCATGATGTGCCTTCTCAATTTCATCAAAAAGCACAACTGAATAAGGCCTCCGACGGACCACTTCAGTGAGCTGCCCACCTTCTTCAAAACCAACATACCCAGGCGGTGCACCAACCAATCGAGAGACTGCATGTTTTTCCATGTACTCACTCATATCTATACGCACCAGAGCATTTTCAGTGTTGAAAAGATATCCAGCAAGAGCCTTTGCTAGCTCAGTTTTACCAACGCCAGTTGGACCCATAAACATGAAGCTGGCAATAGGGCGACTTGGGTCAGATAGGCCAGCCCTTGAACGTCTAATGGCATCAGCTACAGACTTGACTGCCATATCCTGACCAACAACTCTTTTGTGAAGTTCCTGTTCCAAAGAGACAAGTTTATCCCTCTCTGACTGCTGAAGACTTGATAATGGTATGCCAGTCCATTTACTAACAATTTCAGCAATATCAAGATCTGTCACTTCTTCTCGCAGCAAAGATTTTTCAGACTTACGATACTCAGCAAGGTTCTTCTCAGCTTCTTCAAGTTGGCGTTGAAGGGACATCAGTGTTCCATATTTGAGTTCTGCAGCACGATTTAAGTCATATTCGCGCTCAGCAGCTTCCATTTCAAGGTTGACTCTGTCAATCTACACAGAAAAGTTGAACAAAAATTATGAAATGACCAAATAGGATCCAAGGCAAAAAGTTTCATGCGAAGAATCTGAACAAATAAGTCTACCTCCTCTTTAATTGAGCGTATTCGGTTCATCAGAACTTTTTCACGCTCCCACTGTTCATTTAGCTCTTTTTGCTTCCGTTTAAGAGAAGCTAAATCATTCTCTAGCTTGCTTAACCGTTCTTTAGATGCTTTGTCAGTGTCATTTTTTAGAGAAAGTTTCTCCATCTCTAGCTTCATCACAGCCCTGTCTATCTCATCCAATTCAGTGGGCTTTGAAGTGATTTCCATTTTCAATTTTGCAGCAGCTTCGTCAACTAGGTCAATGGCTGAAATGATAGAATGCAGTTACATAAAATCTGGAAGCAATTCACAAACTATAAACCTAATTGATAGCAAGGCAAACAACTTGGAAGCATAAGTCCCTTGAGTAACAATGATATCACATAAAACAACCTGGGCATCCTCAAGGTACATGTGACCAAGTCCCTAGAACCCTTGAGAACCTGAGAAGAACCAAGTCGCTTGTGGAACCATAAATGGAGAGGATGAAATAAAAGAACCCAGCTCCGATACCACATAAAAGAACCTGATCATCCAACTCAAAGCCTTTTGGCATGAGTGGAGCGGCCAACATCTTTAATAACTTGTTTGGAGATCCATGAGAAAAAAAAATGGGAGAGTTTTATTCCTTAACAGGACCTATTCCATAGATTTCATTTCTCCCAAGATTTCATTCCTTTTCTCTAAGGGGCCACTAGCTACTACCCATTGGAAAGTTTTGCCCACTTTAATATTTGAAGTCTCAAATCACCTACTAACCTCAAAACAAGAAGATGAAGCTTAAATGATTCCATCATATTGAGTCAGGCAGAATAAAGCACATGAGACCACAATTGATTTTCAAGAATATTTACTTCCAAACATCCCAATTTGCACGGTCAACAATACCACGAGAGAGAGAGAGAGAGAGAGAGAGAAGGGACCCTAATCATGAGAATGAGGTGACAAAGAAGCATGAGAATTTGTAAATTCCTAATCATCAGACCCTACTTAAAGAAAAAGCAAAAAGGAATCAAGCTAAAGATTTCTCAAAACTAACATCCACTGCAGGTGGATGGGTATGGCAGTGATGGTCCACTCACTTGAAACCCCCAAAATAAAAAAATTTTCAGCTGCCTTTCCAGATTTATGGGGAAAAAGCAGAACTCTCAAAATGTGCCATATACCAATGAAAACAAGTAACAGCTTGGATTCAAGTTATTTTCTGTCAGTCAGTCTTGCATAATGCTTGTCCTTCAAAGACAGCAATAACAATCTAGGTCTTTATGCTCACATGGAAGCACTGTGCTGATTGTATTTCTTATTTTGATTGTTACTAATGTTGTATGCTCTTGGCCTCCCTCATCAAGATCCTCTTAACTCGCAGAGTTATCAGTCTGTAACAGTTTATTCAGCTCAAAATTGGAACAAGTAAAAGCACAGACAGACCAGTAAAACAGCAGCAACTAGTCTACCTTTATCAGGCAAAAATCGCTCCGTAATATAACGATGTGAAAGAACAGCAGCTGAAACAAGAGCACTATCAGAGATTTTGACTCCATGATGCAGCTCATACCGCTCACGCAATCCACGAAGGATGGAGATGCCATCTTCCACAGATGGCTCACCACAGTATACTTGTTGGAACCTACGTTCTAAAGCAGGGTCCTTTTCAATGTATTTCCTGTATTCATTTAATGTGGTTGCTCCGATGCATCGAAGCTCACCACGGCCAAGCATTGGCTTCAACAAATTTCCAGCATCCAATGCTCCACCAGCAGCCCCTGGATTCAAGGCAGGAGAAATTAATAACAGTTACATAAAAAGAGCATAGCATAAACATCCAAGATTACCACAAAAGATATTGCAAAACTAGCAAGCCCAGGCTTCAAGGAAGAAAAATTGATGGAAACTGTTGAATAACATAATCTCCTGGTTGTAGACCTTAAGCAGCCAAAATAAGTTTATAAATCAAATAGGCGGGGATGTCCATGAGTAAAGATTGGGATAACATGCAACTTTACCCCCCTTGAATTCTATCTACATCTCACATTCCACCCATATACATCAATTGTGTCAAATGTGCCTCTTGAACTAAAGAGCTAAAAATTACTAAAAGGGCTGTCTGAAAGCCATAGTATATTGCTCTCACAGTTAGCAAGATAGGTGCACTGGGAGTTGACAATAATTACTGATGCTCAATGACTGAGGAAGAATACATACATATCAGATGTTAAAAGTAAATATTTTCATTAAATTCTTGATCGTACTTTAACTATACGTTAATGTGGTACCTGTGAATATTGCAAGGGGGAAGTACAATACAATTAGTAGATCAGAAGCCAATATGAGACTTGATTATATTTCCAAGTGCAATGTGCATTTTATCCAAAAGATAGTCATCACATAAACTTCAACAAGAGTAATCAGTAATCACAACACTGTTATACATAAAGAATACTCAAACTGACAAATAGAATATACAACTTGAGCTTTCAATGCATAGATTAATGTGTCTCCAGATAGATGGTTAAGGGAACAAGTTGATTCTCTCATAAACTAATAAGATATTTTAGCAAAAGAAAAAAATCAGGCACTGTCAACTAAAACAGCTATTAATAGTTTAAACTAACAGACAAAAAAAAAATTACACAAAAAGCAGCATGCAAAATTAACAGACAGAATATCCACAGAGAAATATTTATGGTTACCATAGTGGTCCAGACTAACCTGCACCCACTACGGTATGTATTTCATCAATAAATAATATAATCTGCCCATTTGAGGCAGTGACCTCCTTCAGAACAGCTTTAAGCCTTTCCTCAAAATCTCCTCGGAACTTAGCACCAGCAAGCAATGAACCCATGTCCAAAGAAATCAACTGAAAAGGCAAATAAAACACATCTTTATATAAGTTTTACAAACCATTCCAAAGCAGTAAGACAAGATTCAGCAATGAAGTCAGAGAAGTTTTATGTAAGTTTTGCAACACATTCCAAAGAAGTAAGATAAGATTCAGCAATGAAGTGAGAAAAGTAGACCATTTTAAGCAATGATCTCATAAAGATGCAAGATCAGATCTGGCTACATAGATATCAAACTCCATGTCTTAAAAGAATACGTCATTTGGTAAATTCCAACAGCATACCAAGTTATTGACTTCTATGCTTCTAGTTAAATGCATTTTAGAATTTTAATTCTGAGCTGTAAAGTCAAGGACTACTCCTACAACTATGTTACTACAATATTTTCACCAGCGACTTGCAATAAATTTCAGAGAGAAAACATCACAAAACTCTTAATATCTCATGGCTCTAATTGAAGTCAAGTCTGAATCCAATCACTTCCTTTCACTTATAACTGATAAGTTCAAACTACAACTCGGGAATCCACATATAAGTTTCATAATGAATCAAAATTAATGATTTGTATCTTTCAATCTCCCACTTGCAGATCCAAATCCTGGAAGCAAATCCATATTTACTTAATACAGTTAAATCTGCATGGTGATCAATGCCAGAACTCTTAGATTCGAGTATGGATAAGTCACAGATATTTAATCAAACGAGCAGATGAATTAGACATTTGTTATTGAAGGAATTATGAAACCATGCTGTGCTCCTGAATCTACTAGAGGCTTTCCCTTCTGTATTCTCACCCAGGAATACTATATATAAACTTTTTTCGACACAATAAATCATTGAGAATTCCATACGTATCTTTAAATATCAAAAAACTTGAACAAATTCAACCTTACGATTCGACAAAGGTTCTGGAACATCACCCCGAACAATTCGTTGAGCTAACCTGTTGGAAAGATAAAATGATAAACCTTAAGTAAAGAAGTAACTGATTCGATGCTTTGACAATCTGAGCAAACAACGAAATCTTCATTCTAATGACTAGGTACTTCTGAAGATTCTTGGTAATTGATATGTGAGTTGACAAGTTCGCTACCTAATGCAAAATTTACATCAATCTGTACATCACCAGCCCTGGCTTTATGCATCGGATTCTGCAGTTGTTAAAAACTACTAATTCAAGAGGATTGTATCTGTTTCACAGGAGTTACACCTCAGTAGATATACAAAACATTGTGGAGGTAGAGAAAATACAAAGTATAGAATCTCCAGCTGCATAAACTTAGATTGGTACGTGTTGAGTAGCAAAATCCAACATCGAGATCCGAGTCTAAACAGGTTAATAAAGTTCATGGTCCACCCCATTGTCCAAGTTCTTTAACATGATATCAGAGCCAAGCCTTGGATTTTACTCCATGGTTCCACACATGACTCTGTTCCTTCTTAGCACATTTTAGTTCATGGGCTCTTGTGAATTCCTTTTGTTTTATGGGCTCTTATCAAGCCTCATCCAGTTTGTTTCATGGGCACTTATTAAGCACCTTTCAAATGTGTGTCCTGGAATCCTGTAAAGTTTATTCAGGTTTTGTGGGCTCTCAACAACTGACAATCCCAAGTGACATGTAGAGCGGAGCGTTAAGAAACAAACCCCCCATAGGGATCCTAGAAATTCTAAACAAATTAATAAAGTTCAGGGCTTATTCCACTCATTATCAATTAATTTTAAAATGGAAGCCTAAGTTCTTTAACAGCAAATACAAAATATTTCCCAATGTAAATTGGAAGCGATTAAGCATCATCAAGGTAAGGAATGGAATTATCTACTGATCATCAAGGTAAGGAATGGAATTATCACCGAATTTCTTATTTGGATTAGTACATACACAGATCTAACTTGGTTGATTTTCAAGCTTATGAGTCCTAAATTCGTGAGACTTTATTTGGTTTTTGCCTAAATTGATGGCATACTTGAGGTTTATAGGAAAAGAGGAAGGTTTGATTGCCCAAAAGCTACAGCCTGGTGGTGAAGCCCCCAATTACACGGCCGATTTTGGTGTGTTTTGGGTGATTATAGTGTTTTTAACTGAAGCTTTGAATCGTACACCAAAAATTTAAGAGATGTGTATTTGATTGGGCAAACACACTGATCCAAGATCACAAGCCAATTGCCGCTCTGGTGTTAACTACTTGCAGGAGACGACGAGAGTGTTGGGTGCCCCAAGGCAGAATGAAAACAGGAGTACAAAAGGATAACAAAGTAAACAAAAACACCTAATATTTTGCAGGTCCAACAGAATACCAAGGCAAGCCCAAATTGACCCATCTAAAAGTGCGCACTGCAACCCTATATCCCATATTCCTTAAGCCAGACATGCCCAAATTCTGGGCAGGCATGGGCATGAAAATGGGATATGGGCCTCTTTGCTACTTCTAGTTTTATGATCTGACATAACATTCTAAGACAATATTTGAAAACATCATGGTACACAACCCAGATCCAACCCATCATGTACTTTTAACTTAATGCTCTACTACGTTTTATCTGGTACAATGAAAAACTCACCGCCATTAATTAGCAACTAAAATTTCCCAGGTTCATGTAAGCTAATAAGATAATAGGATGAACAAACTTAATCATAAACAGCACACCAGGGCACTAAAAGAAATGACCGGTGCTTCACCAATGGTATGCTCTAAAATGTTCACCAGAATGTTAGAATCCAAAACAGCCATCCAGAGCCGTCATGTGCGTTCATAAAACAGAAATTAATGGAATCAATTGTCCAAATTTTTAACTTATTTTGCAAAGCATGTCCAATGTGCCAAAGAAACAACTGTTAAGTAAATGAAAGCCCTTAAAGAACTCATTGTAAGTACCATCATTCTCCTTTTTTCTTTCAATCACTGTCTTTCTACCATAATTTAGTTTAGAATCAAAATAAATGATTTTAAAAAATTGTTTACTATGCAACAACTTTTAGGGTAATTCAGACACTTCATATGCAAAAAGAAAGACCATTCACACAATTAATGTACAAAATGTCCCACTCTTTCTGTTCCTTTTATTTGTCACTTTTCATTGGACTCCTAGTATCCAAAAATTATGAAAGGAAATTCATATCCGTGATTCTTATGCAACAAGATTTAACAACTTCTTGTGTATTTTTTCCTCGTAAAATTAGTATAGCAGCTTTGCATCTCAGAAAATAAACAAATCCTAACTCCTAATTATGGAATAAATACTCATGAAATGATTGCAACTGAAAGCTTAGATCATGTTTCTTCGATTGCACATTTCACTTGGAATGAGAAACAACCCTGCTAATAAGAGCACCAAAATGCAAATGCCATGCGCTATCAAAAGAAGTGCCCTAAGCTTTTCCAGACAAAGCATAAAGATTTGGAGGTCCTACCCTTCAGCAATTGCAGTTTTCCCAACCCCGGGTTCACCAATAATAACAGGGTTGTTTTTTGTTCTGCGACATAAAATTTGGATGCATCTCCGTATCTCATCATCGCGACCAATAACCGGGTCAAGTTTACCACGTCTAGCAAGTTCAGTTAAATCACTGCCATATTTCTCAAGGGCTTCGTATTTACCTTCGGGATCTGCAAATGGCACACAAAGTGGAAAAAAGTTAAAATAGATCCAAGAACGAATAACAAAATGTGGACAAATAACCATGTCTTGCGCACATCAATATGATGGAAATTCCACTGATTAAAGTTATACATTTCCTTGGACATTTGATAAAGCCTATAGCTCAATTCGGTTACCTGGACTTTGTTATAAAATCTATAGCTTGATTTTACTTACATTAGGGTTCAGCTAAAACTCTCTCCAGGACCAGTTTCTAAATTACATTTTCGTACACTATAGTCTTCTTTTCGTCATCAAGTTACAATGTCATAAATGTTCCAGGATATATCAAGCTAAAACATCATTGATAGCCTATGACAAGATTCCAATTCCCAATCCTGGAAGTTTGCGCTGGGATAAATGTTCCAGGGCATATCATTTACAGAACCTTCACAAAATCAGTGACTCAAGTTGGCTTATTTTGAAAAATATAGAATAGGAAAGTTAGCTTGTCTTAGCTGACAGAGGCTCCTGCCCATGCATCAAGCCAAAATCTTGTATCCTTTCCATTATCTAGTACAAACCTTACGTTCTGAGTAAGGACTAGAGGCAACTAGAAGTGTATGCTAAGGAAAAGAAAGCATCCCAGTCACTAAAGTGGTAAACCATCAGGAGAAAATGAAGTTAGGCATAGTCTATCAAACAACTCCAAGGTTCCAAGCATGAAGCAACTTCAAAAAACTGAACCAAGCTCAAATCAAAGTTGAAACTGCCACACACTAAAGTCTAGCAGGCAACCAAGAAAGCTGAGATTCGGATCAGTCAACAGGTAGTGCAAATAAAACATTTTCATACATCAACATTTTTTCACCACAGTATTCCTTCCTTAAGCGTACTACTCAGTTTTCTCCCAAAATATAATTATCAACACATACTCTGATCAGTTACTTTTTGACTTCCACGAACAGCATTAACAGCATCCGCCAAAGATTTCTCACTAAGCTGCAGGTTCCTGAATAACAGCTGACCAAATCTGTTATCCGAAGTGAATGCTAATAGCAGATGCTCCACAGACATAAATGAATCTCCCAATTCTTTCTTATGCTTTCGGGCAGCATCCAAGAGAGAAACGAGATTGGAGCTCAATATGGGACCACTCGTATCACCCATCACCTGCCATAAACAAAAAAGTTTACGACCATGTGTTTATAGGACATGACATCAATAGCTGGAAGCAAACCTTTGGCTGCTGAGATATAAACTCCTCTGTCGCTTGCAGAACCGATGTGTTGTCAAGCCCAGCCTTGGTGAATATCCTCCGAGCTAACCCATCCTTCTGCTCCAAAAGTGCTTTCATTAAATGCTCAGTCTCCACCACTTGCTGTTTGCTGGCTCGTGCAGCATCAACAGCACCAGCAAGTCCCTCCCATGCCATCTCTGTGAACTCTGAATTATTGATCTGTAATTAAGAATAAATAGATAACAACAGCATGAGGCAATGAACTTTATTCCTAAAAGGGATATCAAAAGCCACCGGGTTTTCTTTTTCCTCTCTCTGATACGAGATAAAAGAAAAAATAACTAAATTAAATTAACTAATGTTCTTAGCAATAATACACACAATAAAACGCCAAACAACAAATCACAGAAAAACAAAACGCTTATCCATTATCAATTCTGAGTACATATAACATTACAGCACAATTTATTCCAATTTTTGGTAAACATGACATAAAGTTTAAACAAGAATGATACTGTAAATAAAGGCACGCGTATCTGCAACAAGTAGATGAGATGAGAAAATTCTTTTTAAAGAAAAGGAAAAAAAAATAACGTGTACCTGGCCGGAGGTGGCGGCAGTGGAGTAAGTGCGAGCAAAAACTCTTCCCAATCCGCCGACACCGTTTAAGGATGATGACGACGATCTTGGAATCTCTGCGCCTGGAAATCCATTCGCTGAGCGAGCAGGGATACTGAAAAGGGAGACAGAGGAAAGCATTTCGGCAGCACGAGATAGAGTGGGAAGCCGAGAATGAGGGCGAGAGGCCCGCAGGGCGAAGCCGGCGACTCTGGTAAACCTTGACGTCAACATGTTTGAAAACTTACCGAATTACAAATCTTTAAAAAAAAAAAAATTCAATCTAATGGCTTCACACGTGCTTTTACGAGTACATTTCTGAAAAACGGTTTTGTTCGGTTGCCGTGAAAATGGAAGTTTGGAGAAGCTTGGAAAAGAGGCAAACGGCGAAGCCGATGTGTGGAAGGCGGTAGAAGTAGAAGAAGCTAGGAACCTTTGTTAAGCCTTGGATTAAATAAGTTCACACCCTTTCACACCATTTTAATGTACTAGGCAATTACCACCGCGCGTATAGCGCGGTAATAGTCACATATTTTTTGGAGGAAGGAAATGGAGGGAAAATAAAAGAAAGGAAAGGATTTTAAGGTGTTCTCTTGTTTGAGAGTAAGGAAGGAAAAGAATGGAAAATTTACTTAACTATTTTTCTTTGTTTGGGAGGAAGGAAAGGGAAAGAAAAGAAAGGAAATGGAAAGAAAAGTTAGCTTGTTTTGGCCAAAAAATTTTCCTTCCAAATTTGGGAGGAAAATGAAAGAAAAGAAGGGAATTTCCCTTCTTTTCTTTTCTCTCACTTTCTTTTCTCTTCTTTTCTTTTCTACCCCAACTTCCAAACTAAGCCTAAATTTATGCCCAATCATTTGTATCAATTTAATGCATAATAATTTGTATTATTTTGTTGGTAAAATTGCAACTAAAACAATGTATGATTTGCAAAAAATCAATGGATAGCGTATACAATCACTATGTCGAGAAACTGATAAACGGCAAATATAGCATTGGAACGACTTATTTAAAGGTTTGGTTATTGATTTTAGATTTTTCGTTTTGAAACAACTTGTTTTAAATCTTTTGTTTTGAAGACGTGTTTTAGATCTTTTGTTTTGAAGACGTGACTTGGGTCTACGAGTTGGTAAAAAACAAAATATCAATTGCTCAAATTCAAACTGTATATATCTCTTGACTCTATATACAAATGCAAATATCACAATTTACATGTTTTCACTTTTGTAGCAAAGATAGCAAGAATCTCAAAAAAGAAATTTTTAATCAAGAACATACATTGTATTTGTTGGAGCTGTTGTACCAGTTTTTTTTTTTCTGTTTTTCTTTTCTGTTTATAGTGATTTTGGTGAAACATTATCAGATGAATCCAACTTACAATGGTGAAATTAGTTTTTGGGATCACTTCTCCAGAAAATTGCCGACAGTCGTGAATTTATGATGACTACGTCTCTTCAAATTACATTAGGTACGAATTAAAAAAATGCTTGAGTCAATTTAAGTAGAATACTCCCTTTATGGTGTAATTAAATAAATCTAACTTGCTTCACTTCAAGAACCCCTATGCTCGACCCTTCATGCATCTCTCTGTACAAAATATGGTACCGTTTGATAGATAGGCATTGACGTACATATCACCATCCAGAAAAGAAAATTCTGTGATAAAAATTTTTCGTTGTTTTAAGGTCCCTGAAATAACAGGCAATTCAAAATTATCAATGAACCACCAGCCAATATTCATGCACTAAGAATTCCCACCATTTTCCTTTTCCTTGTAACTATTCTCAATCATGTTCAAAAGTATGCACGAAAAGGGAATATCATTATCACTTAATTGCCAAAGAGAAAATACAGAGGATCTAAATTCAAGACTTTTTCAATTGTGGTTATACATATAATATCTAAATTTAAGAATTCCCACCATTTTCCTTATAACTATCCTCGATCTTGTTCAAAAGTATGCATGAAAAGGGAATATCACTTAATTGCCAAATAGAAAGAACACACAAAGCCTAAATTTAAGACTTTTTTAAGTGTGGTTATCTACATAATAAGAACTGTTCAAGAAAAACATTGGTCATCCATGTAAAGAACCTACCAGTTGAGCGACAATATATGACACAATAAAGCACTTGACTACATAGAATAATACGAGTACCAATTATTGGCATGCATACATAGAATTAAAATGTATATCCTACAACAGTGCACTATTTTGCATTAGCTGTAACTACTTTTAAATAACCCAACTACCAGATTTTACTTCTTAATAGATTAGGGATGTTATGATGCTTATGCGATAACCATTAGTTGTTATAGACAAGGCACAAGGCAGGCACATTGAAGTTTATATTGCTTCATGTACTTTTCCTTGGATAGTAGAAGAAACCAAAAAATTCCACAGGAAACTAAAAGAGGTATCTAAAATTTTCAAGTGTAGTAAAATTCTTACAAAACCGAACTTTTTGCATAGAACACAATCAAAATTACAACATATCAACACAAATCTATCCAAAATAAAAAACCTAAAAAAAGTGACACAGAGAAACAAAAAAAAAATACTGTATATTATCCCCCTCATCTTCTGAATCAAATGAGAATCCATCTGGAGTCCCTACCCTTGCAAAAGAAACTATATAAAAAAGCTGAAACATAGATGTCAAACTATTAAAATATACAAGATAAACATCATAAACACAAGTCCAACATTAGAGACCTTAAGAAAGAAACCTAACCATCAACCATGGTTTTGGCCTCGTATGCATTGGCTTGTGGTTTCGGCTGTATATGTTAGCATTACTCTTTCTTGCTAGTACTGATGCACTATAGTATAATACATTGAGGGTGAAACTTTCAATAAAACATTGAAGGCAAAAAAATAAATTAGAAATTAAAAATGAGGTAAATGCTTCATTTAAAATCTAATTCAAATGCAATTTTGCTAAACCCACAAGAAAATAAAAGATATTAACTCTTACATAGTGTGGTGCATGAATTTTTGTCTTCAATTTCGATATGCAAGTTTTAGTCCATCGTTTTCAATTTAACGATAAATAATAGTAAGTTTGAATCTCTAGACAATATATAAAGACTCAAGAAGTGAAATAAACACTAGCAATTATCTAAATAAGAGAAGAGCAGTACAGAATGATCAACTTTTATTGAGGATTGCTAATTAGACATAAAAAATGAACATGAACAGTAGCAATTGACCAAAACTGTTATTCGCTTTATCCCCCTTCATGATATATCAGACATGACGTTTACATCTTTAACTTCATTAGTTCGCTCTAATTCTAGTCCGAAAGAGATACAAAAGGAGTGAATAAAGGAATTTAAAATTTTACAAGCAAAGATGAAACCAAGCACTGGACAACAGGGGGTTTCAAGGGATCACACTTATACCAACCTGTATTTATCTCATCCCTGCCTAAGTGGAAGAGCTTGAATAGAAATTTTCCCTCATACCTGGATAATGAAAAGTTGTATCAACAGTCATATTCAACAAGGAAGGATAACTCAGTGATTCAATGTTTGTGATAAAAAAAAGAAGTATACCATGAAATTACTGCATCACTAAATCAAATCATATTTTTCCAAGTTGCAAGAAGATCAGATAACACCCATAAAGAATTACTGGCAACCCTCAAACATGACATTTTTACATTTTCTTACAAGAGAGAAAAGGGAGGGGTAGTGCTTGAGAGTCAAATCAAGCACCTCATGTAATATAGAATATGTAACTTCAAATAACTCACGTGTCACTAATATAGCTCCAAGGTATAAACAACAATATAGGAATGATTTAGTAACAAGATACATGACAGAAGTTTCAGTGAAGATAAGCAAGTAGCAACAACACAATTTACATACAAAATTAAGTTTTCCTACGAGAAAGCTTGAACCAACCTGCAACGATGCCGGAAATGATAGCAAAGGTAAAGTTTTTAGAAACATCAAGTGGTTCTGTGCAAGAAGATGAAGGCCAGAGATCAGGATATCCTTTACCCTATGACAAAAATATCCATAAGACATTAATTGTATAAGAGGAATAAAGATGGTTTGCCGTCATATTTAGATTGATGATTTAATGAGCATCCATGATGTTCATAATATCCCCAGGTTCACATGCAGTTTAACTTATACTACAAAAATGGTCAGGTGACTTGTCAAAAAAAAAAAATGAAAAAACAGAAGAGAACAAAGTTCCCCCTGACCCTCTAGACTTTCATGAGTTTTTGCCTCTTGTTCAGATTGTTCAATCCCTAAGCTATGCTCCTTAAAATACATATTACTAAACTTCTCTAAGTGATAATTCTGCATTAAACATGCTTTACTATCAAGAAACTGCAGAATGCCATAACAGTATTAGAATATCCTACCCAATAAACCCCCACGTGTTTTAATATCTTAAGTTTGGCACTAACAGTGCAGTTTCAAGACTGCAGATAAAAATGTCTTACTTATAACATTAATAGTACATCTTTAGGACTACAGATAAAGACACTTAAAGCATGGGTATTCCACCCAAAAACAAAATTTACAAACCAACATAGTATTTTACATCTTCCTTGTATGTTCAGAACTCCTACAAAGAAACCAATCTTCCAAGAAACAATAAATTATTTTTTTGGGAAAACACGACTTTTGCCTCATAGTGAACTTATTATGAATCTATATGACCAGAGACCTCGACTTCTGGCATCAGATTGATACCTGCCTTCAGTAAATAAAGTTACCTAGAAATTTCACAAATAATTAATCCGAATAACTAATGTAACTAAAAATGAAGCATACTATGGTAAAACCAAATTTATAAAAGAAGGAGGAGAGAAAATGTGCTAATTAAAAATTTTAGGAACTTCTCAAAAGTGCAACATACCTTCCATTTTTGGAAAGCTTCATTTCAGATCACGTCAATGAGACACTAAGAAGTCAACAACAACAAACACCATTAGAACCAAGATTGAATAGGCTAAATACAAAGCACTGAAAGTAATTTCAGTAATTTTCTCAGCACCACAATTCACTTCCATGCCAAAAAAATGGAACAAAGGACAACTAATACTAAATGAGGTGTAGGAAAAAATAGTACTAAAAACTATACAGTTATCTGGGAATTGAAGGCTTTATTACTCCAGTTCATAGTCTACTTATCAAAGAAGTAAGAATATGATAAAACAGTTCCCACTGCTAGTCTTTGTATGCAACTGTACCTAGTCGAACCTTACAAAATCTAAGACCTTCAAATGAAAACCACCAGGAATATCATGAATGTCAAACACAACAATCTTAAGTTTTAAGGCTGTGATAAAAAAAAAAACCTTACTTCTAGATATTTATCAAGGGCCTTTCTGTATACACAGATCAATGAAGCTAGAGATAGACATGCATTCTCTACCGCATTTTGTGCACCACACAACAATAAATGAAACGTATCATATGCAGAGTAGATACTATAAGATTAATAGACAGTGGAGAAATTTCCTCTGCTTTTTCAGTTATCTTGTTAACTTCTTCTTGAATTTCTTTCCAAACAATGGCTTCAAAACAAAAACCATAAATGAGTCAGAATGCACACAGTAATAGATTCAAAAGTGCAGTGATAGAAATCTAAGTTGATAATATGCTGCACAACAATAAGACACCGTTACTGGTGATGTTGCCAGCGTAACAAACTACTGACATGCATTGAAGAAAAAGCTAACAATCATCGGAATACAAACAAATTTCCTATTCTTTCAGTTTTTGAGGACTAAAAAGAGCAATCCAACAGTCAGAAAAATAGGTTTTTGCTTTACAGGCCTGAAAGGGCCACACAAGTCGCGTTACAACTACAAACACAGCAGCTTCCTTATACGAAAGTACTTACCTTCATGTTACTCTTGAGCAAACTAGCCATTGCATTTATAGAGTTAACAGTAATACCGTTTAAAACAACATAAGCAAATGGCTAATAAAAATCTATAAGATAGAGCTGGCCTTCATGCGCTTCATTATACTAAACTAATGGTCTTTATGAGCTCATATTGTGCTCCCTCAAAAGCGAAAAATGAGGCAAAAAAAAAAAAAAAGAATAAAATGACCCAAATTCTCATAAACAAGCAAATTAAGCGATCACGCAATAATTCAAGGGAAAAATATAACTCCATATCAGCTACAGATCTAGGAATCAGACTATGAAAAAGCCCAAACTTACCAAAAAAAAAAAAAAAAACCACATCTAGAGGACAAAATGGAAAACAACTTGCAAGAAAGGGGTATATTCTACAAACCTGCAAGAAAATAGAAAACAATAGAAGGTGGCAAGGTCAGAAGATGAGCATACAAGAAGGAGAAGTTTAGGAAGGTAAAAAAGAATAAAAAAAGGAACAAAATAACTAGAGTTGAAAGAAACAAAAGTAATCAAACCAAGCAGAGAGAAGAGAAGGAGAAAAGTACCGCAGAGAGATAATGAAGAAAAGGGAGTCAGAATCTGATGAACTTGTAGATATCAAATTTTGACACATCATTTATTTTCAAATGTCGGGGACATGTTTGCTATTTTTTTAAATAAATTTTAAATTTTTAATAATTTCAAGAGACAAAATAATAATTTTATTTGTAAATATTTTTTTAACAATTTTTGGGGCTTTAAATTCATATTTTTACTTTTATATGAATTTATTAATTTCTTATGATTTTTTCAGATTTAATTAGTATTTTTATATTTTTACTAGCATAAGGGTAAAATGGTAATTTCATCTCGCCAATACCATTTTAGTTCATTTTAAGTTCCAAATTCATTTTTCAAATTCTTGAGGCATGTTTCTGAATTTTCTTAATTTTTTGAGGTCAATAGCTATTTTCTGCTAATTTTCATTGTCCAAGGGCAAAATCGTCATTTTACAAATTAAATTCATTTTTCACCAATTTTGAGTCAAAAATGTATTTTCTAGTGTTTTAAGCTTATTTTTAGTTTTTGGTAATTTTTTGAGTCCAATAATTATTTTTCTGTGAATTTTCATTGTCCAAGGGCAAAATCGTTATTTTACAAATTAAATTCATTTTTCACCAATTTTGAGTCAAAAATGCATTTTCAAGTGTTTTAAGCTTATTTGTAATTTTTGATAATTTTTTCAGAGACGATTACTATTTTTTCTGTGAATTTTCATTGCCTAAGGGCAAAATTGTCATTTTACAAACTAAATTCATTTTTCACAAATTTTGAGTCAAAAATGCATTTTTTAGTGTTTTAAGCTTATTTGTAATTTTTGATAATTTTTTGAGGTCAATAGCTATTTTTTCTGTGAATTTTCGTCATCCAAGGGCAAAATTGTCATTTCACATTCCAAACTCATTTTTCACTAATTTTTGGATCCCAAATTCGTTTTTAGGTTTTAAGCATGTTTCTAAGTTTCTAATTTTTTTTCAGAGTGAATTAGTGTTAATGAATTTATTATTTATATTTTTCTTGATTTTTTTTCATTATTGTGAAAGAATAAATTTTTAAAGGATAAAGTTGTAATTTTTGTAGTCAAGGGTATTTTGGTCTTTTAATCATTTCTTGGAGGTTAAGATTTGTGCAGTATAAATACCCACTTAGGATTAAAAAAAAGAGGAGAAAAAAAGAAAAACCCTAAAAACACAAAGCCTTTCATCAATTAAAGATCAAACACACATTTTTTTTACACAAAAAAAAAAACAAAAAACAAAACACAAATAGCCGTCATTGCAATTTCTTCTAGCGTTCACCATCTTCTACTGTTCTTCGTTTACTACTGTTCATCATCACTGATTTCTCTGCTAACAGGTAATGCTCGTAATCTTTATTCAGTTGTTTCCTTTATATGTTTTCTTTTAAGTTTGATTAATTGGTTTAATTTGTGAAAGAAGTCAGTCTGCAAATTTTTGTTTTCTGCTTGTGCGATTGAAATTTTGTGAGGGTTGGGTTACTTTGGTTTCATCTTCTCTGTATCCTCAACCGCCGTAAATCACCAAGCAGCCCATAAAATCTCAATATCAGCTTCATTAAACCAAATTCAAACCACCATAATCATCATCTGCCCAAGTTTCTCGCTCCACCCACAACCAAGCTTCCACCACCATCTCCAACAACTCCTGAGCCTCAATCAGAAAACCTGCAGAACCACCAAAACCTGTCCTGTTCCCATTGCCACTAACCCAACCATCGTCCACCACAGAAATACCAATCACAGTCCAATTGCAGTCCCAAATAACCAACGCCATGAGCAACCAGCAAACCCAACAACCTCCAATTATCAACAGACCACCAGCTGTTCCACTAAAATTACTTCATTACAGCCCCAAATTCACCTCAATTCACCATCAAATCAGTCAATAAACACCTCCCTCAACCTTCACTCCACCGCCAATCTCCACCATCTAATCACTACCATTCTTCACTGTCTGCAACCGTCAGTAAAACCAAAGCCCAAAATCGCAACACAAACCACCAATTTCAATTACACAATCACAAAACACCCATCTCCAGAACCATCGTTCAGTCACATACAATAACTCCACCATCAAACAACTACCACCATCTTCTCATCTGCAAAAACAATGCCCAGAATCCAAATCAATCAACTTCATCGCCCCCTTCAGTCGAACCAAAGCCTCCAGTAGCTCAATTACCTGCAGAAAACAAAACAGACCCAATTCCTCTCAACCAATATACAGCTACCCAAATTCAATACACCATCACAGCCACGCTCAAATTTCCTAAATCAATGGTCAATAATCGGTTTTACCATCACTCAACTACCCCCTACTGCCGCCAATTAGCACCTTGCCAGTCCAAAACCACCCCCACACAACCTCCGGTGGCCATCAATTCGAGCAAAAATTGGTTCTGTGAGTCTCCGAGCCTTTGGAAAGGAGAAAGAACAACGGAGAAGAAGAGGGAACCGAGAGAAAGTGGAAGAAACAAAGAGGCAAGAGAGAGAAACTGAGATGGAGAAGAACCAGAGAGAATAGAGAGGGGAAGAGAGGGCAAACAAAAATAAGAGAAATTAGGTGAGGGAAACAAGGAAAGAAAATAGAGAAATTCAGAGAAGAGGGAACGGAGTAGAATCTGCTAGGGAGAGAGAGAGAAGAAGAGATTTCGGATTTTAGAAAGCAAAGAGAAAATCATGAAAGAAGAATAGAAACTAAGGAAGAACTGAGAGAACAGGGGAGAAGAAAGTGAGAGAGACAAGAAAATTAAATCGGAATAGAAGAAGAAAAATTTTAGTGGGGGTGGGTTTTGTGTTATTTTTGTTTAGTTATTTTGCTTAAATTTAGTGAATTTTCTAGTTTAATTAAGTTAGTTTATTTGTTTAGTTAAGCTATTTTAGATCATTAATTTAGATTAACTGTTTAATAATTGAATTCAATTAGTGTTTTATTTATTTTTACATAATTATTTACGTTTTGGTCCCTGAAGTTTTAGGTAAGGTTGTTTTGTTATTGCACATTTTCATTTTATGCATTTTAGTTCCTATTTATTATAAATTGGCCCCCCTAAGCCTTATTCCTTTCAATTATGTTTTGAAACTTGCAAATTTTCCCCATTTTTGCTAAATTTACTATTTTAATCCCCCAAACTTACTTTAATTTTGCATCTCTACCCTTTAGAGTTGTAAGATTTTTTATCCCTTGATTAGAGATAAATTCTAATTTTGACCTTAGGTCCCTTAGAATTACATTTCTAGCCTTGTTAGCTTCATGGAAATTGCATTTGCTCCCTAATTTATTAGCATTTTATATTTTGTGTTTTATTTATTTATTAAGGTACCTTAACATGTGTATTCATTTTTTAAGCATTTGTACCGGGTCTTCAAAGAGGTATCCCTATCTCTTATTAATTTCTCTTTTATGTGCTCCAATGCGCCTTACGTGATTTTTATGCATTTTATTCGCATATTTCCTATTTTAGTATGTTCTTTGTATATTTATTTCTTTCATGCGATTTCATTTTAAATCTTATTATTTCTTTATTATTATTTTGATAAAAATGTAATATTTTTGTATTTAGCTAGTCAATATAATAGTTAGATTATTTTTCTCATATTTTAGCAAAAATTGTGTAATTAGATAGAAAATGTAATAGATAGGGCATTTCAATTTCCCCCTTAAATTGTAAATCAAACCCCCCAGTAGTAATAGTTAGGATTTATTTGCTTTTTGCGTGCTTATGTGTTTATTTCTTTTACCGCTTTCCTTAGGATTTACGCATCTAGAATATTATACTTATGTGTTATGTGCTCCTATGTGATCTTATATGTCTTTTATATGTTTTATTTGCGTTTAATTCATGCTTTAATATTTAATTCATGATTTATGGTATTCCGTCACCACACTTAGTCCAACTGCTAGTTGTGGCTTCTTTTTTTCCGCTAGTCCAACACTAGTGAGATTTTTTAGAACGGGCTAGTCCAACGCTAGACCCTTAGGACATTTTAGTATTAGGTACATTTGTGTGCATTTCACATCTCATTTCACACACTTTTAGTTTTCTTTTGTCATGATTTTATTATCATTATTATTATAATTATTATTATTATTATTATTATTATTATTATTATTATTATTATTATTATTATGACACATTTTTTAAAATGCATGACATCTAAATTGCATTTCACTTAGATTTTAGGACATTTGCGTGATTCGACTAGAAATAGTCACCTACTCACGTGGAAAGCGGTGGAATACATGCCGTTCTCCCCTCCGTGAGTAGAAATATTCAGTCACGAGACACTAGTTCCCCGTACCCGTCATGTTGTATACCCACCTTCTTTCATCACTTACTATATATTATTATTTTCTTTTCTTTTTGCATCACATTTTGCATAAAAACTCGTGATTCCCTCGAGGTCTCGACTCGGGTCTCGCAACTAATGTGATAATTCCAACCAAGCTTCGACGGGACATTCCGACCCTCTCGATACTCACATTTAGACTTAGGATTTTGCATTCATTTAGATACATCCAAACGCGATAGAATCTAGGGTTAATGTAGGAAAATTTGATTAAACCTCGCAACTAGCCTCGACTAGGTTGAAAGGGTGCCTTAGGCGAAAGTCTTTGCCTTCCCTTTCTTCAAATGTGACTCCCGAACCTTTTTCTCTCGTTTTTCGTAGACCGAAGTCGAAAAAAGGTTTTAAAATATTTTTTTAATTTTACTTTTTATTTTTGTCAAATGATTTTTCGGGTGACTTGGTACACCCTAACTCAGTACCAAGTGGCGACTCCATTTTTTAAAGAATAAAACCCTTTTTCAAAAATTATTTGGTTGAACCTATCGTATTTTTTAGTCCTGGCCTTGTTTTCTTTTAAAATACCATTTTTTCTTAAAATACACTTATCCTACTAAAATTTGATTTTTCTCACACACGCATGATTTTTCAAAAACCTTTACTTTCGAAAGGGTTATCAGACCAGACCATCCTTTTCAGGAACGCGACAGTCAACGACCCCACTTTTTCCCTTTTACTTTCACGATTTTTTAAGATGCGACAGAACTTGATCTGCGGTTGAGAGAGGGAACAAGCTTATCTCGAGCCCCTCAACCATGAATTGTTGCATCAATCGTAAATCGTTGCAGAAATGAGAAGAGCATCGATAAAGGATAACAAAGGCCATTGGACAAAAGATTAAAACAGCACGTGTGCAAAACAAATTCCAATGTGTTCAACTTCGGTGAGGCGCAAGACACCATAAAAGAGTAAATCATGTGCAAGACATCACGGATTGACGACGAAAAACTCAGACGACCCGCACGTGGAGGATGACGAAAAAGTCTAATGTGACAAAGGCTGGAAGGCTCTTTTAATCTATATGTTAATAACTTGATATTTCAATTTGCCCCCCGGTATTGTCACATAACCTACTTCCCCCAACTTGTTCTCCCTTCCTTACTTTTCTCTTCTTTTTTTTTAACTCTTTTGCCCGATTTCTCTTTTTTGCTCCCTTCTTTATTTTATTCCATAATTTTTCTTAAATCCTAAAAGAACTTTTTTATTTTAATTCAATTGAAAAATGATGATTAAATGACAAATGAATATTGGTTAATAACCCGTTAAAGCATAAATAGTTAAGATGTCAAAAAAATAAATAGAAATAATTTCATCAAATCAAAACTCACCACTCCAACTAGTTTTCATGTCTATGTCACGTGATAAATTCAGTATTAATTTAGCTTAAATTTTTTTATTTAAAATATATTATCATACTAACTACTCCCTAATGAGCCTTACACTTTTGAGTTCATAATAACTGAAGGGAAAAATGAGAGAAGTTAATAAAAAAAGAAAAAAGAAAGAAAGAGAGAAAAAAAGAAAAATAAAATCAAAATAGAAAAGGGGAGAGAAAAATGAAGAATGCAGAAGGGAAGTTTTTGGTCTTGTGGATTAACACATGAAAAAATTGTAGGTAAACAATATATGTTAAACTTTCAAATTTTAATTTTAGTCAAATATTCTAACTAACTATTTATTTACAGTCAATTTGGTCATCGAGAGTTAGACAAGCCAAATATTAAATTCTTTCACATATGACCAATTTAACTACAGTCATATCTAAAAACACATATTTGGCATGTCATAAAACACAAACATTCTTCTCTCTCTCAACTGGATTGCCGGAATTTGAAAATTTTCTTGCCAAAGTCATCAAAATAATTGATGGAATTTCCTTTATTTCTTTTGACTAATAAGATAACAATTTGCTCCCTCTGAAGATCTAATAACAACCATGGCAACTTAGTTTGCTTATTTTGGTTATGAAGCGGCAGTATGATGTTGTCTTTGAACCGTTCATGCCATCCAACTTATTTAATTTCATGTGGATTTTTTTTATTTTATATCCCTTTATAAGTATTTGATAAAAATAAAATCGAAATACTAAATAGGAGAAGTGAAAAAATGGCAAAAGTAGTAATTTTAATTTTTCGAAAATCATTCTCCAAGTTCTATATCTCAAGCTTACGGGCCACAAATGCATGTTAGTCCCTTTTTTGTAGTTTCACTTTTATTTTATCCTTCAAATTTGCTTCAGTGATTTGCTTTACCAGTCTTTGACACTCTAATTTAATACAAGAATTAGTAGCCATATTTTTTTAAATAACCTGTGTTGGGTGAAATTTTTATAAAATCACTTGCAAGGAATTTTGCTACAGTATTTTCAATAAGGGGCCGTTTGGTTTAAAATTTTCAATTACTATGAAGACCTTATAGTCTCACATCATCTTAGTTTTGATGATTAACAAACTAATGATAATGTTTACTAATGTTTTATTGAGTTATCTTTGCAATAAAATCATTATGAATCAAAGAAAACGAAAAATGCAAAGAAGTACTCATCCGGATAACTATGCTAACCCACCTAAAGAGATGCAGACGTTCAGACAACTAAAATGACTCAAAATGAGTTGGGTAGAGACCATCCAGACGTCCGCATGATATGGATGCCCATCCAGGATGACCATTCGGATAGAGTAACGGCTAATTTTTCAGCATTGTGTTTTTGACCATTTGAGCTCTTTTAAACCTCTTTTATTACCCCCATATATATCAAATGTATAAAATTGATTGAAGATTTTTGCCTACTTAGTTTACAAGTGTTTTAAGAGTAATTTGGAGGGAAAATACTCTTATGTGAGTGTGTGCTCATAGTTCTAGGTGAGGTAATTAGTTGGAATAGAGTAGTTCTTAATTAGGTGAGTGGAAACATTCAATTGTAGCATAGTGTGGAGGTTGTGAGTGGTGTAAAACTCTTGACTAGTCTCGATACAGCTTGGTGTGAGCAAAGTGGTGATTTTGGCTCAACTAGAACTAGGAAGAGAGAGCAAGAGTGATCTTATCATATGTACAAGTTGGTTTGCTTTACCAACAATTGAAGAAGCTACTGGTGGATTGAAATTCCAAATTGATAACTTGGGAGTGGATGTAGGTATCGGTTTGGTACAAAACAACTATAAAATCTTAATGTGCATTATTTATTTCTTTTACTTTATTTATTGTTTATTTGTGAACTTATTTTACTATAACTTTATTATTATTATTGCAAGTTTATTTATCTCTATATTGGTTGCATTGTTTTGGAGCCAACAATTGGTATTAGAGTTTGGACTCCAAAAGTAGTGGCCTAACAAGTTAGGTTAGATCCAAGGTAACCAATAAGGCTTTATTTCTAGAAGGCAATCCATTACTAGACCTCCCATGTTTAGTGGTGTTAATTATGATAGTTGGAGGAATATAATGAAAATATTTTTGCAATCTATAGATATGAAAATGTGGTACATAGTTATTGAAGGACCTTATAAAGCCACAATATTTGATGATAGAATAGGCAAAGATAAGCCAAAAATAAGGAGTGAGCTTAATTGCTTGGATAGAATCAACCTTGCATTAAATGTAAAGGCTATGAATGTGTTGTACAATACCTTAGATGCAAATGAGTCTATTAGAATAAAAGGTTGTAAATCGGCCAAAGAAATATGGGACAAATTGAGGAAAATTTATGTAAAAAATAATGATATTCAAGAGCAAAAGAATACCTTACTTGTCATCAAATATGAATCATTTAGAATTGAATCTCATAAAAATATTGACAAAATGTATTGTAAGTTCAATGATATTATTAAGAATTTGGAAGCTTTTGGTGAGAAGAATAGAAAAATTTTGAATGCCTTTCCCAAAGAATGGGAATCAAAGGTCAATGCTATAAAGAAATCTAAAGATTTAAATTCTTTGCCTATTGATTCTCTTATATGTTTTCTAACTTCTTATGAATTGAAACTTAAATACAAAATTCAAAATGATGAAGAGACAAGAATCACAAGAAGTATTGCACTTAAAGCCTTTCAAAAGGAAGAAGATCTCTCTTCACTTGATGAAGAATATGATGTAGATGAAGATGACATAACACTTATCACTAAGAGCATAAAGAAATTCTTTATCAATAAAAGGAATGATAAAAGAAGTAGTGCAAGCAACAACGAAAGGAAGAAAGCCAAAGGAAAAGGGAAAACATTCAACGACTTCAAGATGTCATGGGACGATTCCGATGGAGAATTTGAAAAAGAAAATAAGACATCTCATGTGGCTTTTATGCCTATTGGAGATGAAGAGGTATCTTCTAACCCTTCTTCTAATGATGATTATAATGATGATGATTTAGAAGCATTTGTTTCTAAATTGCATTATAGTTTAAAAATGATTTAGTGCTTGAAACAAGGATTTGAAAAACAAAATAAATGCTTTATAAAAAGAAATTTCCAAACTCTTCCAAGAGAACGAAGGTTTGAGGAAGGGGAATGGTGATTTGAAAAATAAAATTGATTTAGTATGGATTTGAGAAAGAATATGGATGTGAAAGCCAAACTTTATGCAAAGTTCAAAGAAGAACAAAATGTATTGAAAAAGAAAATGGATGAATTTTCAACATTTCTTGAAAATAAAAACAAAGGGTTTTTACAAAGAAAAGATGTGGCAAAATTATTTTGAATAGGAATTATACCACTTTTAAAAAATGGTATTTGTTTTATGAAATCTACATTTATTAAAAATTCAAATGCTATTTGTCATTTTTGTTATCGACATTGTCACATGCAAAATGAATGTTATGCTAAGAAAAATATGAAAGTTAGGCATGAAAACCGTGTGGATTGAGAAAGGTTATGCTAACACCTTTGGACCTAAAAAAATATGAGTACCAAAATCTATTGATTGACTTTGTAGATTTGGAGTTCACCACAAGACAAGGTAGTATATGAACATTAATGATCAAAGGGTAAATGTATTGGTTATCTTCAAAATAGCCTATGTGGTTTATGTAATTGAATATTTGGTGATTGTAGATTGTATGTATTTTATGAAAATATTTTTCATGTATATAAACAAATATTTTGTTTGTGCATACTTATTGATTTATTTAAAAAAATGTAATGTATATCGAATATAATATTGTTTATGTGTACTATTGTGAAGGGAGCAATACTCCTATTTTTGAAAACTTTATTTCATTACCTCACCCATTTTTTTAAAAAAAGTGAGTCTTGTATTTTGTTTTAATCCAAAATGTATATTTTATGTTATGTTCTCACTTAGAGGGAGCAAATGATGTTCATCATAAAAAAGTATCTTTATATCCAAAATAATATATGTATTTGTTGAAGGGGAGCATTGTTCATAAATCTTTAAACACATTTCTCAATTCTAGTTTTGATGATGCCAAAAGGGGGAGAAATGTTGATATGATGATCTAGTTTGTATAATTACTTAGAGAATTGTGAAAATGAAGATTTTTGAATATGCATATACTAAGGGGGAGTCTTTTCTATATCTTTTTGTTCATTTTCCTTATTAGTTTGTCATCATAAAAAAGGAAGAGATTGAAGACCTTATGATCTCACATCATCTTAGTTTTGATGATCCATAAACTAATGATAATATTTATTAATATTTTATTGAGTTTTCTTTATAGTAAAATCATTAGGAATCAAAAGAATATGAAAAATGCAAAGATGTACTCATTCGAACGACTATGCGGACGTTCGGACAGCTGGAAAGGCATAAAATGAGTTGGACAAAGACCATGCAGATAACCATCCGGATGACCATCTTGACGTCCGCATGATCCGAATACCCATCCAGATGACCATCCGGATACAGTAACGACTAGTTTTTCAACATTGTAATTTTGACCGTTTGAGCTCTTTTTAACCCCTTTTCTTACCCATATATATATATATATATACATATCAAATGTATAGAATTTATTGAAAACTTTTGCCTATTTAGTTTACAAGTGTTTTAAGAGTGATTTTGATAGAAAATACTCTTTTGTGAGTGTGTGCTTGTAGTTCTAGGTGAGTTAATTGATTGGGATATAATTGGTTTTTAATTGGGTAAGTGAAAGTATTCAATTGTAGCATAGTGTGAGAGTTGTGAGTGCTGTGAAATTCTTGACTAGTCTCGGTAAAGCTTAGTGTGAGTAAAATGATGACTTTGGTTCAACTAGAGTTAGGAAAAGAGAGCAAGAGTGATCCTCCCCATATGTACAAGTTGGTTTGCTTCATCAACAATTGAAGAAGTTACTAGTGAATTGAAATTCCAAATTGATAACTTGGGAGTAGATGTAGGTACCGGTTTGGTGCCGAACCATGATAAAAATCTTGGTGTTCTTTCTTTATTCCTTTTATTTTATTTTATATTTATTTGTGAACTTGTTTTGCTATAACTTTATTATTATTATTATTATTACAAGTTTATTTTTCTCTATATTGGTTGCATTATTTTGGGGCCAACATACTATCTCTAATTATCTCTACTATGAGTATGAGTTTTGATTATTCCCCCAACACGTTGGGTTTAATAATGGAATGGATATCGTTATAAAAATATTTGTTTGGTATATTCGAATGCCTTTTAAGTAAATTTTAAAAATTTTAAATCTTTTATTTATGAAATATATTTTTTTGATTTCTTATTTTATATATTTTTTAAAAAAATTATAAAAAAGACTTCTTTAATTTTAAATATAGTCATACTCTAATTTGAGTTTTATGCAAATAAAAATCTTAAAAAATTATTTTTATTGCATTAACAAAGAATAACTAATTTTTTTTTATTTTTAGTTCAAATTTTTATTTAAAAAATGAATGTAAAAATTTATTAAAAAGAATTTTTATAAAAATTTTATAAAGTATTAATAAAAAATATTCAAATTCAAAAGACAAAATAGAGAGAGAGAGAGAGAGAGAGAGAGAGAGAGAGAAAGAGAGAGAGAGAGAGAGAGAGAGAGAGAGAGAGAGAAGTAGAAGAAGACGAAGAAGAAGAAGAAATATAATATATTGGGGTAGATAATTCAAAAGATATGTGTTTTTTAGTGGGTGTGTTGTTGCCTTTGATCATAAAGGTTAATGAGTTTGATAGAATAGTATTTTGAAAGGAGTCATTAACACCCCAATTAATCACTATCATTCTCATTGAATGATAATGATAGTTATTTTACAAATATAAACAATGGGTGTCATTACTTATAATACACATTCCCTTCCTTGATTCCCCTAAACCAAACACCTCCTAAGTTTTTTTTAAAATGTATTGAGATATTGGCTACCAGGTTCACAGCTTATGGCGAGAAATTGAGGCTTAAGACAATTTTGCAATATAATTTGTCATTCAGAGTCATATATGGTAAACATTCATTATTTGGGCACTGTCCTTACTTATTGATTGTGTTCTCAATGACATCTCAATCAAGAATGAAAATATATATTTTTATGTTTTAGATTTTTTAGAGTGAGAGTGTATGTGCAAGAGAGAGAGAGAGAGAGAGAGAGAGAGAGAGAGAGAGAGAGAGAGAGAGAGAGAGGGTGTGACAATAAGAGAAGAATGAAAAATATATATTTTATGTTTGAGATTTTGAGATAGATAGGAGAGAGAGTAAGGAAAAAAATGATAAACGAGAAAATTTGTACTAATTATGTGTTCTTTAGGTCACACGGTCAGAAGTGAGAAAAAATAAACCTTTGCCTGGTTTTAACCCCTTAGAGAGCAAATTGATTACAAATAAATAGTTGGGTAAATTGATTGGTTAGAATTAAAATTAGATGTTTTGGTCAAAATCGAAACACTATTTTGGTAGTATTGTTTAATTTTTTATTATTAGGTTGTATTTGAGATTGTATTTATCTGTAAAACTTTGTAATGTTGAACACTAAATTAATTTTTTGAGAAAAATACAATTTCTTGCTTTTTTATTTTTTAATTACTTTTTGATAAAGTTTCAAGTCTAGAACTCCTAAAATGTAATTATTTAAAAGAAAGTTTCAAAGTTAATTTATTGGTTCAATTATATATTGTTAACAAACCAATTTTAGGGTCTGTTCTCAATAGTTTCAGTATTTTGATAAAAGCTAAATTTTGGAAAGTGATTCTAAAAAATCATATTTTTGTAAATCTTATGACTGTTCTCATTTGCTTTGAAAAGGCTGATCTAGGATATTCAGAAAAAAAAAATCTATGAATAGTGATATTTTTTATCAATTGACTGAAAAATCCTTAAATATTGAAAGCAATATTTTTACGTCAAATAATTAATCTTTTAATTGCATTTATTAACTTGTCAAATGAAATTAGAGCTAAAATAATCCATTTCATGTAGGCATTTTTGTAATATAAAGTACTTTAGTAGCATTTTTTGTGTAAAGGCATTATGTATATAACTTACTTTTAAGTAAAGGCATTATGTATATAATTCACTTTTAAATATGTAAAACACATAATTTTTTAGACATAAAAAGCATACTTTAAAATAAAGAAAGATAAGAAAGATCTAGTAAAGAAAGAAAGAAAAACTTTGCAGTTGTGGTAGAAGTTACAAACACCAGCAACTCAAAGCAAATACAATACCACAAGCACAAAGCACCTAACAATACATGGCAATGTCATCCCGAAGTAGAATAAGTTTGAATTTAAAAACTAAAATAATATGACCTAAAATTTGTGTATTTTCCCAAAAACAAACACCAAAGCTTGCATTTACTGTAGAAAGAATGGCTGCAAATTATTAAAACAAATTATTACATATAGAAGCAGACAATATACAATATTGCCACAAGCACAAGAGACCACAAAGTATGAAGAGAGTAAATATTTTGCCAATTTGTACGCTTATGCTTCCTTTTGCCTATTTATCTTAACCAAAAAAAAAAAGTTAAAACCTCTTTTGACCATTTTATTTAAACAAAATACAGAAATAAATTGAGAATAGAAAAAACTGATCATGGATATGGATAGAATTAGGAGCAAATTCGAGGTAAGGCACTGGGGGCAATTTTCTCTGATTATTGCCTTTTTGAATAAAAGCCCCCAATTTGGGGACCTTTTGTTTTGGGCTTTCTGCATCTAGAGTTACCACACACATGATGTGCAACGACAGTGAATTGTTTTTTAAAAATCGTGTGTCATAGTTGTGTCAGTTAATTTTTTTTTATCTAAAACGTCACCGCACAAGGGCTGTGCGACGACTCAAATGCAAATTTTTTTTTAACTACTCCAATTGCCATTTAGCCCCCCAAATGTAAAAAATAAAATAAAATTGGGGGCTAAATGGCAATTAGAAATTTTATGTGAGAGTCAATGCATACCCTCTGTACGGTGACTCTCACAAATACTATCTAATTACAATTTAGCCCCCAAAATGTTAATTTTTTATATATTTGGGGGCTAAATGGCAATTATATAGTATTTGTAAGAGTCACGGCATAGAGGGTGTGTGGTGACTCTCACAAAAAAATTTTATTATCATTTAGCACCCCAAATATAATTTTTTTAACATTTGGATGTAAAAAAATTCTTTTTTTGTCCTAATTACTTGTATTGAATGATAATCACTTGCAACATTATTCTCCTAATTAATTACTTGAATCATTTTTTTTTACCTCCAAAAGTTAAAAAAAATTTACATTTCGGGGGATATATCTAATTATGATTTTTTTACCTCCAAATATAAAAAAAAATTAACTTTTTGAGGTAAATTTTTATTCTCCTAATTACTTGTAACATTCTTCTCCTAATTAATTACTTACTTGAATCACAATTTTTTTTACCTCCAAAAGTTAAAAAAATTTACATTGAAGGGCAAAATGCCAATTAGATAGTATTTGTGAGAGTCACCGCACTGAGGGTGTGCGGTGACTCTCACAAATATTATCTAATTGCTATTTAGGCCCCAAACGTTAAAAAAAATAAAAAATAACTTGTGGAGGACTAAATGGAAATAATGGTATTTAGTGAGAGTCATCGCACACCCTTTGCGCGGTGGCTCTCACAATTTAAAAAAAAAAAAAAGCTAGACATGTAATGACCAACACCGATAAGACAACTTTATCAGTGATCGTACAAAGGTCGATGTTACTGAAAATACTGATATGAAAAAAAGAAACCAGTTAACAAAGTTGAATGGCTAAATATGATAAATAGATAAACATTTAATTAAACAAAAATGGCAAAGATTCACCAACTAGAAAGAAATGGAGTGAGGACCCTATCGCTAATAATCATGTAACAATCAAATAAAGCAAGGAATAGCAACAAATAGGGACAACTTCTTTATTTCAAAATGGCTTTTCTTCTTGTTGATTGTACCTTGATCTTGGGACTTCCCCAGTCGTGTTGCATGATTTTAGTGCCACATCTATCATTTGGAAGCAGTCCCACTTTAGCACGCCTACAAAGTAACGAGTATAATGAAAATTTTTGTAAGAGTCACCGCATAAAGAGTGCGCGTTGATTGTCACAAAAATTATGTAATTACCATTCAGTCCCACAGGAAATTTCAAAAAAAAAATTGCATTTGAGTCGCCGCATAGTCCTTGTGCGGTAACGTTTTAAACAGAAAAATTAACCTGATACAATTCTAACACACAAATTAAAAAAAATTTCCAATCGCCGTCACCATGTGCATGGCGACTCTAGATGCAGGAAGCCAAAAAAAAAAGATTCCTAAATTGAGGACTTTTCTTAAAAAGGGCAATAATTAGAAAAAATTGCCGGCTTTAGGAGATCAAAACACTATCAATTAGGACTAAATTCAATCCTGTTTGATAAAGGAAGTGCCGGAGATCGCTGTTGTGGATCATCAATTTCCACCTTAGATCCTTTTTCGATGATCACCACCCATCTTTTCTGGTGATTTTTGTTGATTTTCGTCGATTCTCATAAACAGATACAAAGATGAAAGAGATAGGAAGATAGAGGCGTGAGATTTGATGAAAGAGGCGAAAATATGTGATTTGGTATTTTTGTAAAATGAGTAATTGTTGGAGGGCATTTTGTCATGTTAAAATAAAGTGCTTAATCAGAATCCACAAAATCAGCCAATGAACATATTTTCGTTTGGAGATTTTTTAGTTATATAAATAATCTAAAATCAGGTTGGAAATTAATTCGAGAATAATACTAAATAGATTATTTGGAATCTATAATCTAAAAGATGGTCAAAAAATTGATTAAGAATAGGCCTTGGGTAGGGGTAAGCAAATTTGGCAAATATCGAATTACCGACCGAATTCGAATTGAATTTCGTAATTCGAATTCGGCAATTCGGTCAGTAATTCAGTAAATCTGAAAAAAATAAAATTGAATTTAGTCGGTATTCAAAAATGCAAATTTTCAAATTGGCAATACCGATTTCGAATTCAATTCGGTACCGAATTCGAATTCATAAGGGCCCAATTATTAGTTGGATTTCATAGAAGCCCATTGTGAATTATTATGATTAGATCATCTTGGGTTGGGAAATTGAGGCCCAAGACTCCAAATCACCAAACCAAATCTAAAACTGTTCTATTCCACTGGTGCACTCTACCAATCTATTGGACAGTTTTTCATTTTCACCACAACAAACAAAAAATCTAACCTCTCACTCATAGACCCGTTCTCTTTTTGCCTTTCATGCTATCCAATCAAACCTTAATCCCTCAAACCTATTCTTTGATTCTCTATTCCCATTCCTTTTTGGCCTTCCATCTTGCTTTTTATTTTGGATCTTGAGCTCAGCTGTTGTGTCCTTCCCGTTCTTGTTCCCAGCCAAATCACTAACTCAACCAGAAGATTCACTCGACTGATGCCACAGGAACTCAACTAGCTTTTCATTTAGTCAGTAAGTCCATTAATTTTTATATTTTGGATGGTTTAGAACGTGCGCTCAAGGATGTAAAATGACTTTCTTATCATTACAATTGGTGGGGCATTCTTTTTGTTTGTCAGAATAGCTTAGAATTTGACTATTGACCACTTTTAGTTAGAATTCTGGTTCGTTTTGGGCTCAACTCCGATCGGGAGTTGGCCTCCCCAAAAATTTTGCTTCATCCAGCTATGTTTAGACCAATACTAACGAATAGTAGTAATGATATTAGTATGTAATTTCTAACTCACGAATCTATGCATTTAAATTGTAGATGTGCATTTTTGTAAGTGATTTTCTTGTGATTTTAAAGCATCTTTGTCATTAGTTCAATCCATGTAGCTTTTCCAGAGAAGAATTGTCTTTGGGTTTCCCCTCTGTTATATTGAAAGGTTAATTACAATTACCTCCATTGAGGTTTAGCCAAATTACCGAATGATCCCTGTGATTTGGCAAAATTACGGTTTCCCCCTCTACGCTAATGTTTGGTCACAGAACATGTAAAAAGACCAAAAATCCTTAACGGCAGCTAATATGTCACAATGAATTATTAAAAGAAAAATGCTGGTTTAGTGAAATTACTTACATACCCTACTTGTTAGGAAAAAGGTAAAAGTGGTCCTCTTTGGCCTCCCACAGACCACTCCCTCTCACAAAAAAATTCACTTCTGTCTCTCTTTCTTCTTGCAAAACTGTGCAGATGATTTCTTTTAGAAGATTTTAATCGTGATTGAGATTGAAGATCATAGCAGCGGTGTAGAAGTTCTTTATCGGCAAAACATTGCATTTTTTGTTGAAAGAAGTTGCTTTATGTCAGTTATTGAGGAAGCAAAAAATGGTAAGTTCTTTGCTTGATCATGTTTTGCATGCTCATTTCTTTGGGCTAAATGGAAAAAAAAAAGGCTGATCATGATGATTTGTTAAAAGCTCTAACATATTTATGGCATCGATGACAATTTATAGGGATTTATGTTTCGGTTTTGAGCTTTTTTTGCGATCATGCATGTTTAGTGTAATAGTTGCATAAAGCTGTGATTGTTGACTGAGTATTGTACGTATGTGAACTAGCACAGACATATTTTCATGCTTTATTAGTAAATCTGGACACGAACCCTGTGAATTTAGGGTTTTTTTTTAGGTATTTTTGAAATACTCTTGATTTTTATGATTACAAGTGAATGGTTGTAGTTTGTGGTACTTTGAAACTGAACATGAAGACATATTTGAGATTCCATGCATGATTATTAGGATTTGGTGAATAAAGTGGCTATGTTTATCTATTTGTTACTGCACAGTGTAGACACCAAATTTTGACACACCATTTATTTTCAAACACTGGGGGGGTATGTTTGCACTTTTTGTTACAAATTTTAATTTTTAATTTTTCAAATAATTTGGGGGGCAAAATAGTAATTTTATCCGTAAATATTTTTTTTATCAATTTTTGGGGGTTTTTAATTCATATTTTTACTTTTATGTGAATTTGTTAATTTCTTATGATTTTTCTGGATTTAATTGGTATTTTTTTTATTTTTGCACCAGCTAGGGGCAAAATCTTCATTTTACAATTAAATTCATTTTTCACCAATTTTGAGTCAAAAATGTATTTTTCAGTGTTTTAAACTTATTTTTAGTTTTTGGTAATTTTTTGAGGCCAATAATTATTTTTCCGTGAATTTTCATTGCCCGAGGGCAAAATCATTATTTTACAAATTAAATTCATTTTTCACCAATTTTGAGTCAAAAATGTATTTTTCAGGGTTTTAAACTTATTTTTAGTTTTTGGTAATTTTTTGAGGTCAATAATTATTTTTTCGTGAATTTTCATTGTCTAAGGGTAAAATTGTCATTTCACATCCCAAACTCATTTTTCACCAATTTTTAGGTCCCAAATTCGTTTTTAGATTTTAAGCACTAAGTTTCTAAATTTTTTAGGGTGAATTTTTATTAACAAATTTGTTATTTACATTTTTCTTATTTTTGTATTATTATTTTTATAAGAGAAAATAGATTTTAAAGATAAAATTGTAATTTTTGTAGTCGAGGACATTTTGGTCTTTTAGCCCTTTCTTGGAGGTTAAGACTTATGCAGTATAAATACCCCACTTAGGGAAAAAAAAAAGAGATGAAAAAAGAAAACCCTAAAACACTACTTCTTGTGTGATTTTTTGTATTAAAACACACACTCTTCACTTAAAGAAACACACACAAGACCGCCGTCTCCATTTCATTGATACTGTTCATCATCTTTAAAATACATCCGGTTACTGTTTGTCTTCAACCTCAACTTTCATCATTGTTCATCATCAATTCTCTACAAGTTTCAAGAGGTAATTTCTCACTTGATTCTTATCTTTGTTCTTTTAATTCACTTGTGAGTTTATTTGTCTGAAATTTTAGCAAAATGATAAAATTTTCCTGTTGTTCTTGGTTGTTAGATCTTTCCTGTTGTTCTATTTTGTTGTTGTTTTTTGGTTTATGTTTCATGGGTTTTTTTTTTTTTACCATTTTCTTCTTCTCCCTTCTGAGCCCCACCTTTCTCCACCATCTTCAATCAAATGGCAGCTCAAATTACCACAGCCAACAACTCTTTCTCCCTCTCTGCCAATTCAATAGATTCACTACAGGTTGCCCAGAAAACTGCCTAATTACTCCATCACCACCACCGAACAGCCCTTTTCCACCACCAAGCTCCACCAACAGAGTTTCTTTTTCCCACCACCGTCCCTTGCCAAACCAACTCCACAAAATCATCACAACTAAACTCAGTTCATCCACCATCAAGATCACAGGTCCTTGGAATCGATAGCTAAATTAGTCTTCAATAATTTTCAAACCTCTAAACCATCAATCCCATAAAACCCACTGCCCAAAACCCATACTCCATAATCCCCAGCTTCTCAACCTCTGCCTATCACTACAATCCATGGCAAGCCTCACGTTCCTTTCAATCAAGCTACCTGCAATTGCCATTCCTACCACAGAAACACTTGCAACAGAGCAATCTGCCAATTAATCATCACCGAACCACCACAGCCATCAATTGGCCATAACCAGTTTTCCTACTAATCCAAGTTCAATCTCCATAAAGCCCACAATCTGTAGAAAAATACCTAACGACAGCAGCCCCAAATCCATCTCCAACCAACCCAATCCACCATTGCCACTAAACCATGACTGCAACCCAATAATACCACCACCAATTCACCTCTCAAACACTACCACTCTGTAGGAAACAACACAATGAAACCTACTCAGCCTTCCACTATCAAATTACCTACACTCGCACTCTGTCTTCACCATCACCATTGTCAGTCAAAACACAAATTCATTTTCGAACAGTCAAAAATCCAGCAACTACCAACAAAAACATCACCAATCAGACCCCCACGATCCCCTATCAACATAAAAACACTACACCACATCTATCCTAAAGCAAATTCCAACCGATTAGTAACAATCAGCATAGAGTGCCATTTTCCCTCACCTCTGATATGCCTCAAGCCCACAAACAACCTACAAACGGCTACCCAAAATCAACCATTCATCATCAATTTACCACCACCACAGCCCCAATTTCCCACAGCATAGAACATCTCCAATTGTCAAAAAAAAAAAAAAAAAACCTGCCAAGGAAACACAGCATCAACCGAATGTCATTCAACAACCCCAAGCCAATTACCATGCCCATTCTCCTCCAGCACTAGAAGACACTCCATAACCTGCAAGAAAAATTAACAAATCCAACCCCAAGACCACTGCTCAACCATCGGGGGTAAAACAACAGCCCACAGTTACCACCACCAACGCACCAATTTACACAATACACAGAGATTTACACAGTAAGCACACACCATCACCACCTGCCCACACGCGCCACAGCTTTTCCCCCAATCTGGATAATCGTTCGGTGCCAGGTAAAGAGAAAGAGAGAGAGGGAAGTTAGAACATTGAGAGAGGAGAAGAAAAGAAGAGGGGGATGCGAGAGAAACAGAGTGGCAAGATAGTGAGAGGTGAGATTAAGAAAAAAAAAGAGTAAGGAAATCGGGTAGAAATAGAAAAGGAAATCGGAGGAGAAGAGTAGAACAGAGAGAGAGAAAGGGCGAGAGAGAGAAGAGGAAAAGTGAGAGATTGAATGAGAAGAAGGAAAAGAGAGATAGAAGGGAAACCAGAAAGAAGTGGAAGAAAGGTGAGAAACAGCGAGAGAGAGAGAGAGAGAGAGAGAGAGAGAGAGAGAGAGAGAGAGAGAGAGAGAGAGAAATAAAGAGAGGTCAGAGAGTG
Organism: Mitragyna speciosa; assembly: GCA_024721245.1. NCBI lineage: Eukaryota > Viridiplantae > Streptophyta > Magnoliopsida > Gentianales > Rubiaceae > Mitragyna > Mitragyna speciosa. The sequence continues at coordinate 29,281,126 of CM045559.1, read as the reverse complement.
AAAAGAGAAGATAAGAAAGTTAGAAAGGGAGTGAGGGAATCGGTTAAAACAAAAACACAGAAAGAAGAAAATAGAACAGGAGAGAATTGAATCAGAGAAAACGCGAGAGAAAGAAGTAACAGAGCAAGAGGGAAGAATAGGGGAAGAAGAGAGAAAAAGAAAAGAAAATGGAAAAGAAAGAAAAGAAAAATCGAGAGAGAAATGGGATTTGGGTTTTTTTTTATGTTTTGATTTTATTGGACTAGTTTTTAGTTAATATTCTGATTTGATTGAGTGTTAGTTTAGTCAGGTAATTAAATATGATTAACTTGGTTAATTAAGTTAGTAAGCTAATTAGTTTAGTTGGTTATTTAATTAAAATTATTTTAATTAATGTAATTAGTTTGTCTAATTTGACATTAGTTTCTAGTTATTTTATGAAAAATATAAATTTGCATTTTTACCTTCTAGGTTTCATTTTTTTGTCAATTGCATTTTAGTTAGTTTACATCTTTGTTTATGATTGCTATGATTTAGAATTTGGCTTCCTCAAATTGTCAAATTTCAAAACCTAGTCCCTTATTTTATTAGAATTTTTAGGGGTTATCCCATGGTTGCTGAAATTTTATAGTTTGGTCCTTTAATTTGTTCATATTTATGTTTGTGCCCCCCAATTTGTGTCGATTTATATTTCTGCCCCTAAACTTGTGTAGATTTTTTTTTTAATTTTTTTGTCCCAACTAGTTCAAACTTACTATTTGGCCCCGATTTACTCTACTTTTTATTTTTCCCCTAACTTATTATCATTTACATTCTTCTAATGTGTTAATATTTCATATTTTACTCTTTATTTTTAAATAGTTGTCCCTTTAACTTGTGTGTTCGTTTTTAAGCTTTGGTACCGGGTCTTCAAAAAAGTATTTTCGTTACCTTTTAATTTCTTCTTTATGTGCTCCAACGTGCTCTAATATGATATTTTATGCATTTTTTTCTGCGTTTCTTATTTTATGCACTTTTTGCGTATTTATTATTTTGTGTTATTTCATTTTAAATTTTATTATTTCAGCAAAAAATGTAATATTCTTGTATTTAGCTAGCCAATGTAATAATTAGATTAGTTTCTTTTTATATTGTTCACAAATATTTTTGTATATTTAGATAGCAAGTGTAATAGATAGGGCATTTTTAATTTTCTCCCTTAAATTGTAAATCAAGTCCCCCCCGGTGTAATAGTTAGTGTTTATTTGCTTTTGCGTGCTTATGTGTTTATTTCTTTTACCGCTTTTCTTAGGATTTTCACATCTAGAATATTATGCTTATGTGTTATGTGCTCCTACGTGATCTTATATGTTTTTATATGTTTAATTTGCTTTTAATTTATGCTTTAATGTTTAATTCATGATTTATGATATTCCGTCACCACATTAGTTCAACGCTAGTTGTGGCTTCGTTATTTCCCGCTAGTCCAAAGCTAGTGGGAATCCCTAGAAAGGGCTAGTCCAACGCTAGACTCTTAGGGCATTTTAGTGTTAGGTACATTCGTGTGCATTGTACATCCCACCTCACACAATTTTAATTTTTCTTCCATTTTGAATGAATTATTATTATTATTATTATTATTATTATTATTATTATTTTAATATATTTTTAAAATACATGACATATAGGTTGCATATCACTTAGGATTTAGGACATTTGTGTGATTTGACTAAAAATAGTCGCCTACTCACGTGGGAAGCGGTGGCGTACATGCCGTTCCCCCCTCCGTGAGTAGAAACATTCAGTCACAAGCCATTAGTTCCCCGTACCCGTTATGTTGCATTCCCACTTTCTTCGATCACTTACTATATATTATTATTTTCTTTCTCTTTGCATCACATTTTGCATAAACTCGTGACTCCTTCGAGGTCTCGACTCGGGTTTCGTAATTAATGCGATAATTCCGACCAAATCTCGACGGGACATGCCGACCCTCTCGATATTCACATTTAGACTTAGGATTTGCATTCATTTAGAAACATCCAAAAGGCGATAGAATTTGGGTTAATTTAGAAAAATTTGATTAAACCTCACAACTAGCCTCGGCTAGGTTGAAAGGGTGCCTTAGGCGCAAGCCTTTGCCTTCCCTTTCTTCAAATGTGACTCTCGGACCTTTTTCTCTCGTTTTTCGTAGACCGAAGTCAAAAAGGGTTTTTAATAATTTTTCTAAAATTTTACTTTTTGTTTTGTTAAATGATTTTTCAGGTGACTTGGTACACCCTAACTTAGTACCAAGTGGCGATTCCATTTTTCAAATAAAACCCTTTTTCAAATATTAGTTGGCCAAACCTGTTACATTTTTAGTCCCAGCCTTACTCTCTTTTAAAATACCATTTTTTCTAAAAATATATTTTTTAACTTAAAAATCAATTTTTATCACACACGCACCATTTTTCAAAAATCTATCTTTTCAAAAGGGATCTCAGACCAGACCGTCCTTTTCAGGACGCGACAATCAACGACCCCACTAGCACCCTTTACTTTACGATTTTTTAGGACACGACACACAGCATATGGTATACGATTATGTTTAACATGTTTTTGTTGTTTTTGTTTTGATTTTGTGGTCTTAGACTGACTATGCAAGTTTCTACAACATTGTACTACACCATAAAGAAGAACAGTTTGACATTAAGGATATTGATCCTGATCGATATTCGTATATTGATTTGTTGGCTGATGTGTGTGAAACTGGTTTAACAATGTTTCTGAGAGTCTTAATACACTGATGACACTTAGGGGTGATATTCTTAAGACAGGAAAGACCATTATTGTTAGTAGTAATGATCATCAGTTGGAGTTGTTTCAATTGCATAAGGATGATGGCTTAATTAATTTGTATATTAATTTGAATAGAAATGAGAATGCTAGAGGCAAGGGTAGAAAGAGTAAGAATGAGGATAATGTAGGAACTAAGAATAGAACAAGTAAGAGGTTGAGTAAAGAGAAAGAATCCACAACTGCTCATGTCCTTGAAAATGATGTCAGTGATGATGAATTAGATTCAAAAGATAACTTGTATGCTTTTAGTGATGAAGATAAGATAGGTGTAGACATGGATGATGAATTGTATAACTCTTTTATGACTGAGGGTGTAGAAAATGAATCTGAAAATAGTGAAAACCTATCTGGTTATAAGTCAAATGACTTTGTTGAGAATGAAAATGAGTTTGACAGTGATTTTGAAATTAATTTATTGGGTTCTTGTTTAAATACAAATGAATTTTCAATTCCAGTAGGTGAGAAATTTAGGTTGTTGCCAGGGATGATCTTTACTGATGTTCATTCTTTTAGGAAAGTATTATATGAGTATGCAATTCAATGGGATTTTATACTTATTAAGGACAAAAATGAAAAGTGTAGGATGACGGCACATTGTGATAATGAGGGATGTGAATGGAGGATGCATGCTTCTCTTATGCCTGATGGCGTGACCTTTAAGATTAAAACATGTAATCTAGATCACACATGTGTTATGAGTGAAAATATTAAAGCATCAGCCAAGTGGATGGCTGATAAAATTCTTGGTTTGGTGAGATCTAATCCAGCTGTTAAGCCACAATTGTTGAGAAATGAATTGTTGAAATATGGTATTCACCCTACTAATATGCAGCTGTTTAGAGTAAAGAAAAAAGCCGTAGAAATTATCGATGAGAATCATGCAGATGCTTACAAATTGCTGCCTAAATACTATATAATGGTTATGAATACAAATTCAGATATCATTGCTAAAATTCAATTTGAAATGTCTGTTAGAGCACAAGTTTTATCAGTGAAAAGATTCTTTCTTGACTTTGAGGCAATAAAAAGGGGTTTCTTGCAGGCTGTCAACTTTTTATTGGTTTCAATGGTTGTCACTTGAAGGGTCCTTTTGGAGGTGTTTTGTTGTCTGCCATAGGTTTAGATGGAAACAGAGGATTGTATCCTATTGCATTTGCTGTAGTTGAGAATGAAAACACAGATAGTTGGTGCTTTTTCTTTGAATGGCTTAACCAGTTTCTTGATGGATTTCCAAGTGATAGATCTTGGACTTTTATGACTGATAGGCAGAAGATAAATCCTACCATATATAATTATTTTTGTGTTTTATTTTTCACAATTATTTAATTTTCTTGATACTTGTATTTGATGCTCTTGTGTACGGGGTTTAATTAAAACTATTAGTTGCAAGGTGTCTCGTGCTATCAATAGGTAGTGCTGCAAACATATATTTAGCAATTTCATATCAAAATACCCAGGATTGATGCTAAGGAAATTGTTTTGGGTGGTTGCAAGGTCATATACACTACAGTCATTCAATGAGGCAATGTCATCAATGAAAAAACTGAAACCTGAAGCACATGAATGGTTTGAGAAAATTTCATTTTAATACTGGGCCAGACATGCTTTTCCTGTGGCCTTGAAGAATGACCATATCACTAACAACCTTACTGGATCATTCAACAACTGGGTTGGAAAACTTAGAAGCAGGAATATTCTTACTTTGATGAACAGTTTAAGGGCTAAGTTAATGAGTAGGATTCAAAAAAGGTTTAAGAAGTCATGTTTTTGACAACAAAATGTTGTTCCTAATGTGGTTAAGCAACTGAATGAACTTTCATGAAGTTGTAGAACATGTACTATGCTACTTGCTAGTAGTTTTGAATTCGAGGTAAGAGATAATGAGGTTTCATATATTGTTGATATTAAACAGTGGAAATGTGATTGCAGTGTAAGGGATTTGAATGGAATTCCATGCAAACATGTTGTCATTGTTCTCATCAGCAAGAGGTTTAATCTGGAATCCTATTGCCACTCAAGTGTGACAAAAGAGTGTTACTCAAGGGCATATAATGCGGTCATTCATCCAGTTCCAAATGTCAAATTTTGACCTGATATTGATGTGCAACCTTCAGATGTACTACCACCACAACTTAGGAAGAGGAGTGGTAGACCCAAGAAAGCAAGAAGAAGAGAGAAATGGGAAGCTTCTGCAGTTGGACAAGGCAAGAGATCATCAACTTTGAGGTGTGCTCGTTGCAAGCAATTTGGACACAACAAAAGAACATATGAAGGTGGTCCTAAGAGGGATAGAAAAGAGACATGCAAAAAAAGACAGGTAAACTGATTTAATGAATTCATATTTTTTAGCCTATATTTAGAATATTATGTACTAATTGTATTCTTACTTTTTGAAGCCAAAGGCTGGAAATGGTGGGCAATCATTTGGTGCCACAAATGAAGACAAAAATGAGGTAGTTGGCAGTCACAGGTAATCCCAAATGTTGCAGGCCACTGCTGCTAGTACTAGTGCAATAGGAACTGAGAAGAAATCCCAACTTCAATCCAGCCAAAGTGCAAAAGGAACGCAACAACTTGGTAAAAACCTAGCTAAAGAGGTCATACAAAAAATAGCTGAACAAGGATTCCCAAAAATGCAGCGATCAGGCCTAACTAAGCAAGAAACTGTAGCTCCCAGTCAGTCAACTAAACATGATTTGTCTTCTAGTCAGAACAAGCATATGCATGAATCAAGTGCCAATGAACAAATAAATGCATGTACAATGTCATAATATCTGTCATAGTTATTTGGAAGGCAATTGGACATGATTTTGTGGGTTGGAACTTAGAATGATATTTTGTTTTTGTTTTTGAAAATAGCTTTAATGGTATGTAATTTTGGAGACAATCTAGTATTTTGTTTAAGTATGTGACTGGATTAAGTAATGTAATTAATGAGATGGTTGGTTAATTTTTGAACATATATTTCTGTTAATGATATGGTTAGTTATGTATATATGCAAACTTCAACCACCTGGAACTACTTGCAAACTTCAGCCAGTTGAACATAAAAACTTCAGCCACACTAGCCATATGCACTTATTTGCAAACTTGAGCCACCTGAAACTATTTAACAAACTCTCTCTCCTAATCAACTTCTTATTCTCAACCATTGCAACCTCTAGCCAACCTCCAATGGCAACATTTTCCATCATAACATAAACATATTATAGCATAAACAAAATGGATTACACATGCAAGGCACCTAACAACAACGAAGTCACAGAATAGACAACTTCATTAGATACCAAATAAAAAAGTCATTACATATCTCAAAACCTATTTTTATCCTTAAACATGTTTCAGCAATCACATTCATCCATTTTAAGTAGCCAGCTAATCCATTAGATACATATTTCTTCAACTCCTAACGAGCTGAATCAATAGCCCAACTAGATATGCAACTAGCAGCACCAAATTCACAGTAATTAAAGTCTTTAAGAGTCCAATGCCGATCCCATTTTCAGCTTCTCCAGTCAAGCCTGCAGTCTACACATTTGTTGTTGGAATTCTGCAATTTCTCCTAACTCACATGCTTGAAGTCCGCTTCACCATCTACATCGCCATGCAATGCAACCCAATTCAGCCATCCATAGAAAGCACAACCATAGTACAATCTTTTCAGATTATTTGCAGAATTTGAGAGCATTACATTTGCTTTCCTATCGCAATTACATCTTAGGTTTTCAAATCTTAAATTTTTAATCAATGCGCTATTACTTGATGAAACCATCTGTAATTTTGTGGATACCCTTCTAAACAAGTATTATGGAACATCAAATAACAAATCTCCAAAGCCCAATAAACCCTAGAAAATTTATATAATTTACCCCCAAAATTTGCTATACACATTTTACTCTCAACATACCTGCAGGTGTTGGGAAGAAAATCACCACTTAATTTTGTATAGCAATAACGAGTGCAAATCTTTCCTTCTACTGATTCTGCACATGCTTTATTCTCCTCGCCTTTTTGAATTTTGTATAACAAAGAATCTGTACACTACTTTTTGTTATTTTTTAAATAGATCAATGAGGCTATTTTGGTCCATATGCAATGAAATGGGGGTATTTTGAGGTTTATGTTGTTTTTTTGGCTGATATCACTTCATTTGTTAACAGCCAGTAACGCTAAGGGAAAATCTGTTAAATGTTTGCTCATTCAAGGGGTTGGACCGTACCAAATCACAGGGGTCGTTCGGTAATTTGGCTAAACCTTAGGAGAGGTAATTGTAATTAACCCTATATTGAAGTATCACTTAGACTAATGTGTGAAATAGGATAGAAAAACAATGATGAATGGCGAGTAATGTCATATTTACTAGCTTTTGTGCTTATCTGCTATCATAAGTGCTATGGTTTCATTAATGAGAATAGTTTGAGATTTTCTTTTACTCATTTTATAGGAATCCTCTCAAGGTGTATTAACTTGTCATATCAATTTTAATTGCTAATAACTAGAGATATATGATATATTGTGTTTTTATCCAAACTTTATCTAGTGGCTGTTAGAAGAGTGCAAAACTGTGGTTGGATTCTCAAGAAGAGGGACGGTTTATTTGTAATAGTGGTGGAAGAAGTTTGAGTGATTTTTGTCATTTCATACTTAGTTTTACTTCTTGTGTTATATTTTATTCATTCTTACATACTTCTAGTATCCTCATCACGTGCCATTGTAAACAAATTTGTTTAAATCATTAACTACAAGCTCTGAAGACAAAATTGTCAATTATCAGGACCAAACCAAACTTTATAATATTATCGTAGTCAGCTTTGGAAGATATAGGAAAACCAAACCAAAACCCATCCAATAAAATATAGAAACACAAGATAGCTACAGTAGTATTGTAAAGTTTGGTTTGGTCTTGATAATTGACAGTTTTGTCTTCAGAGCTTGCAGTTAATGATTTAAACAAATTTGTTTACAAATTGAAAGAAACATTACTTAAGGTTTGACACTAAATTTTTGAAAAAAGAAACTAAAGTTGCAAATAGTCATACTAAAAAAAAAAAAAAAGAAATGTAGATCAAACTCAAATTTCCTATGGTATAAACTTCAACCAAGAAGAAACAAAAAGAATCCTGCTCGTAAATAGTTTATGAGGTTTATATCTTTATTTATTGTCAACTACATTTGTATTTAACTCCTACGCTTCTATTTTCTTAATAATTAATATATTTTGTTTATTTATCCTGCAAATTTAGTAAGTATGTCAACTGATGACAATGTAAGAGTTGATAAAGAATCATCTGTGAATCCAAATCCCAATGCAATCGTAAGAACATAATCATTTAACTCAAATAAGAGAGGAGCTTACAAAAAAAGGTCTGCAGCATGGTCATTTTGACGAAGAGTATGTAAATAAGGTAAAGCACGCAAGATGTAGGTATTGCTCTAAACTTATACTTGCTGATCCCAATAATCATGGAACTACTCCCTTTAATTCTCATTTGAAAAAATGTACCTTCAACCCATGTAATAAGCATGTTAATCAAGAAATTTTGTGTTTGGGAGAAATTGAAAGCGATGGGGAAGAGGTCAAGGGAGTTCTTATGAGTTGAAAATTTGACTAAGAAGCAATTAGAAAATCAATTGCATATATGTGGATTGTTGATGAGTTGCCTTTTAAACATGTTGAAGGAAAGGGATTTCAACATGTGATGAGAACTGCATATCCTTTTTTTAAAATGCCTTCTAGATGGATAGTTTCTAAGAACTGTTATCAATTATATTGTGATGAAGAATTGAAATTAAAAATTTTGATTAAGAACACAACTAGCAGGGTGTGTCTTACCACTGATTCTTGGACATCAATTCAAAGAATAAATTACATGTGTCTTGCAGCCCAGGTACTCCTTTCAATTTAGATATTGTTCTTTCTTTATTTGGAGAGGTTAGCAAACACTTTCTAGTTGTTACATATAATGGTTTGAATTTTGTCCTCGTTTGTATTTTGTCCCCTTCAATCTAAATTCAACTACTTATTTTGAACTCATGGAACCATGTCATGTATCAACAGCTGGTGTCTGGTTTATCATTTTTAATAATTGTCCTTTCCTTGGACATTCTCTTGGCATCTTATCAGTAATTTAGTTATATTTTGTGTCGAAGGTTTTTGGTCACATTCTCTTGGCATCTAATCAGTAATTCGCTTGTCTTCTATGAAAAAGTTTGAAACTGTGACAGCTTTGTTTTACTCTTGGCATATAATCAATAATTTGTTTTAATAATAAGCTTTGGTGAAAAAGTTTTGCTATTCTTCTTTGATTGACAATTCTAAAGCTTGAAATTATGATAGATTTATTTTGGCTCGCCCTTTCTAAATTGCAATAGTTAAGAGCCATGTAGACTAGGTTGCAGTTTTACCTGGAGATCATGGGACAGGAAGCTCAACAATTGTTTGCGGGAATTCTTAACTTGGCATCATATGAGAAACATTACAACAATTAATTGTAGTACCTATAATTGTTTTGGTCTTTTCTTTCTTTCTCCAAGCATATTTTTCTTATCTTTTGAGGCATTCAAGAAAATCCAGCAAGAAAAACATCATATCAGTGATGTTATGGAGGGCGATGGTGGTGAAGTTGACATCAAAAGCAATGCCAAAGAATTAGCCAGCAAGATGATATTTGGATATAAAATTTTCTTGAATGAATAAACTCTCTATTATGTAATTAATTGTCTACACTAGTTTTTTGGAACCTAATGTTTGAGATTATGTTAATTTGGACATGGATGGTATTGTAACCTACGAGGCTATAGAAATTTATTTGATTGTCTTTGAAACTTATGTTAAATTCTATAATTTGGACTTGCTTAGACTTTGGTTGGTGTTCTTCATTAGAATTGTAATATGATATTCTTATTTGATTGTGCAATTTAAATTACATGTTTATGTTAAACTCTATAATTTGGATTTGGTTAGTCTTTTTTGGTTGATATTCTCCATTGATATTCACAAATTCACAAAAAAGTTTTAGGATACCTGTGCGTTGTTTTGTTGCAAGGGAGGTTTTTTTTTATTGGTTACTGAATTCAATTATCGATTTACCAAATTGAATTCGGTATCGAATTCAGATCGGTAATATACGAAATCGAAATCAAAATCAAAATTGGTAGGTTAAATCAAAAACAAAATTATCAAAATTACTAATTTCAACTTACCGAATTATCGAATTACCAACCGAATCTCACACCTAGCACTTGGGTGCCAATGTGATGGGGTATTCTAAAAATCATTTAGAATACATGTGATTGGGTACCCCATTATATAGCCACAAGATCAGTTTTATTAACTTGGGTTTTGGTACTTTAATTTCTTTGCGTCTAAATTTAACAAAAGCTTCAATTTTTTTCCACTAAAATCCAATTGATGGAAAGAGAAGTAATAGAACGCGGGTACAAGAGAGATGTAAAAAGTCTATAGAGATTTTGAAATTACAAGGTTGATGGGTGGATTTTGAATTCACTTAATTTAGTTAGAAAATTCCATTTGATTTTGTAGTGGACTTGAAATTTAGTTGCACAAAAAATAGAAGAAAAAAAACCCAAACGACTTAGGAGATTTGACAAAGGATTTGAAATCCAAATCCACCTAAATCCATTGATCGAAATACAACTTAAGGTAAAGAATTTTTCTTTTTAAAGTAAACTTTAACATAGCCACCAAAAGATCCTATATGATTATCATCTAAATAGTTTATGTCTCTCTATGTATACGTGAACGTGGATGTTTGATTGATTTTTTTTATTGGTTTATTTATTCCATAGTTGCTCCTTCTCTTAAATTGTGAATGTGAATTCATTATCTATATTTAGTACTGGAATATTCTCTATTACTACTTGACTTTTTTGACACTGAATTTAAAGAAGCCAAAGTGGGGAATGGAGATTTATTATTTTGGAAAATAGTAAAAAGTAACAAGAAAAGAAATTGAAGAATGATGATTTTGGAAACTTAATTACTATTATTTTTAATGTATCCAGGAGAAGGAATGGCTGAAAATATTTGTTGGAAATTTACAACTTTTTTGGAAGACATTTTTTATTTTAAAAATAATATTGTATTTTTTTGAATAAAAAATTTATGTGATAAAATGTAGTTGGAAAATATGTCTTAAAAGTGAATTTTCTACAAAATAACTAACCAAATACAACTCTAGTTATATCTCCTTATTAGCATTTTGATACCAAGTACACACACAGACATGCATAGACATTTTGTCTTGGATGTCTCGTAATTATGAGAAATACTTTGACTAATTTTCACAATATTCTAAGCAAATATTTTAAATACTCATTCCTTGTAGAAAAATTTACTTGTTGGTTATGAAATACTTGACAAAAGCTCAATGTATGGTTTTGCTTCAACTTAAAACTTATGAAAATGACAAGGCCAAACTATATTGAACATAGGAGTTAAAAAATATATATACACCAAAGTAAAAAAAAAAAAAAGTGTCTATTTGCTCAACCAGTATATTGGTCCCATGGATTAATTTTTTGGATAGTGTCAAAAATATGGACAAAGGTTATATCTACCTATTAGATAAAAAGAAAGCGCTTAGCAACAGTTGGTGGCTGTCTAATTGACACGTGTTCTCGTATTTACTGATTTAGCATTGCTTTTCTTGAATAGTTTTATACTATTCATGTTATTTTTGTAAGATTGCATGCTCTTCTAACTACTCGTAAGAATGCAAACCTATGTGTAGGCTATTAAATATTCCTCTTCACCTCCCTATTACAATTACAATAAGAGCTTTTGCTATCAAATAGTTTACAACTATCGGGGGTTGGTTTTGTCATTGTGCAGTACCATGATTTGTTTTCTCCTCAGTTGAATGGTGCCTTCCTGATCCCTTTCATTTTTTTATCTTTCTCTTTCAACCGTTGGATTCATTATTGTCCACTCATATTTGTCTCAACCTTTGGATTTAGATTTTATCATTATTCAACAAAATGCATCATTGTCCTTCCTCATTCGCCAGATGCCCTTATCCTTCTGTCAGTGTTGCACTCACTTTGCGATCTTCTTTTTGCTTTCTGCTTATTCCTCCAAATCTTCTTCTAATCTAACTTTGTTTGATTTCCTTAAGAGTAGTAGCAAATGTCCACATCAATACATCAAAAGAGTACATCTAACCCCATTTTCCTTTCCCTTGTTGCTTCTTGCTTGGTTTATCTTTTTCTATTTCGTAGTTGTTCTTAATCTTTATTTTTCTTTCTTAGTCTTTTATTTTATTTGCAATCTAAATACTATAAAAATTTTCTTTGCTGATTTTTCAGGTGATTTTGGTACTTTTCTCAAAAAATAATCAAGCCTCTTTATCACAAACAACCATACGATTAAAGGATTTTGTGCTCTTCTTACAATAAGGTTTTTTCCTTTCTTCCTTGCTTTTATTCTATATGCTTTTTATGTTTCTCTTTTTTTGTTAAAATGTTTTTTTTCACTCTAAACTTGTTGTAGTTCTCATGATTTGCATCTAAGTTCCATAGTTCTGTTCTACTGATTTCCTTACTTGTGTTTATGTTCTCTTTTATAGATTTTCAAGGATTTGTATTGTTGTTCTGCTTTGTACGTTTTCCACATATTGCATAATGTGTTTATAGTCTTGAATTTGACAAGATTTTTTTGCTCGAAAATTGAGTGTTTTGATTTTAATGTTCGGGCAATTTTTTATGAGAGTTTTTGTGCAAAATTTGTAACTTTATTGAGTAATTATTGGTTCTCACAATTTTTTTATTGAGATCTTTTTAGTGGTGGTTTTCATATCCAAATGTGTATTCTGCTTTGAATTTGTGTTTTTTTAACAATTTTTTTGATAAATCCATTTGAGGTTTGTTTTCTGTTAGTTGTTACTTAAGTTGAATGACAAAATATAAGCAGCGAAAATGGAAGCTTGAAGGTCGTTGGTTGTTACTTATTGAATTTTAACTAAATTTGGAGTATGATAACTTTCTTTTGATTGCACATACAAGGATGGAAAAGATAGAAAGTTTTTCCCTCAGCTGATGAGTTTTGGAAAAAGACTACTTGATCAACTAGGTAATTAAACTTGTCTGATTAGCAAAACTAAATTTCAGTGATTCCGTTTACTAAGTTATAAGAAACTTTGAAAATATTACTAAATTGAATGTTTTTTTGGTTGTATAAAATTAATCTCCTAACTCCTCATTTGTTTACATCTAAAAATGAGCTTCAAAAGGCTCAAACTTTTTCCCCTTCTTATTTTTAAAAGGTTAAAATTTTGTGTCCCAATAATATGTTGTTAACTTATACTTCGAATTTTTTTATATTTGTAAACTTGGTTATTGTAGTATGGAAAAAGTGATCAAGGTTTGTATATAATTTTCTGTGTCTAGCTTTACTGGAATTTTAGTGAGAGCTGCATGAAGATTAAATTTGTTGTGTAAATGCTTAATTATTAAAGAAGGATCCTTAGTGTTATCTGAATGAATCATTTTCTTCTCATACAAGTGCTTATGCTTTTGGAAAGTTTAATAAAACCTATAACTATAGCACCCTAAAAGTGTAGTTTCTTCCATAAGGATATGAGATTCTCATGTCTTGAGGAATGGGATTCTATGACAAAGTTCATTAATTAAATGTGTTTAGCAATCTATTTTCTTTTTAATAGTTAAAAAATGATTTTTTTATTGCACACCTTTCATATGATGTGGATACTCTATGTTACCGTGCATCTCAATGGTTGATTTGGATAGTAAATTGACTTGTTGACGATGAGTATTCAAAAGTAGATTGGTCTTGAACTGTTTAAATGTGAATAGTAATACTGATAAAAATTATGTTGCCATTTTAATAAGACGTAGACGTCTATTTCAGTCCAAAGAAATGCTTGCTGCAAAATGTTATTAGGATCCAATACTTAAGTGTTTTGTATAGGATAATGCAATTAGATAGCTGATGATGTGTTATCAACGATAAATGCCTTGAGTTTGACCTAATGTGCTCATACTCTTTAGCTGTGTGTTAATGATAGTACATTTTTTCTATATCCTCTTTTTCGGATATTATCCACATGATGTTCTCTCTAAGGTATTATCACTATGAACTAATGTTTTGGTTTGCCATTTACAAATGCTTTTACAATCAGGTCCAACTTCAAACTTTGCCAGTTTTTATTTGGTGCAAAAGTGGGTGAAATTCCAACTACACTTTAGAAAGTTGTTTTTGTCAAAGCACCCCCCTTCAGTTTGCTAGAGTTACAAGATGAATTTCAAGATTTTCTGTACAACTATTGTCAATTCCCCCATCCTTCACCCATCTCATCCCTCTAAAAAAAAAGAAATCGCACTATTTTTTCACTTTGTAACTGTAGCTTCTTTCAATATGTTCAGCGTAGATTAGTGCAGCTTTCTCATTCCTACTTTTATTTAGTGGTATTCAGGCATGGATCAAATGAAAGAGTATCTTAGCGAGACTCCTTTGATGACATTTTGATGTAAGTTTTGCCTGTATTGCAACTGGATTACAAGACGAAAAACAGGAAGGGGACAATGAAGGATGTCTACATGATCAACCGCCAAAGCCTACCAAAGGATCAAAAGTTGTTATAGAGAAGAAGAGAAAATGATTGACATTTGGTTGTAAAATGTGTGAGCTTTTTGATATGCAGACTTGTAAAAGTTGTAATAGGCATTTCTTTTTTTTTTTTAATAATTGAAACTGTATAATAGGCATTTTTAAAATAGCAAGAATTGTTTATACCTATGAGTTTCTCCTAAAATCAGGTTTCCGTTTTCAACATTCACTTGGTATTTGTGTATATGTTTATTCTATTCTCTTGGTTATATTCTCACATTAGTTCAATTCATGATTAAGTTAAAAATAGATTCTTATTATAAATTTTCGTTATTGTTAATATTTTTGAGCAAACCTATAGTATTACAATTATATATACTAAATCCATGTCTTGTTACAATTATATACTATTACAATTACATGGACTATTACAATTAATGTTAATTATATGTACTAAATCCATGTCTTATAAGTTAGTGGGCACAGCCAGGTTTTCCTAGTTTTCAATTCTAAAGGGACACTCATTTATTCAATTATGCAACGTTGAATAGCTAAGTGGAATTATAAAAATATTTACTGTAAAATATAAGGTATACTAATTAAATAAATTGAAGAGTTACTAACTCAAAGATTTATAAGAAAACCACGCATTATTAATTTTAGGGTTAATTGCGGTTTCCCTTTGAACTTTGGGGGCAAAAACACATTAACTCCTAAACTTCGATTATATATTTTGTCCCCTGTGATTAACAGAATTTGTATTTTTTAACGAAGCAAGATAGGATCAGATTTTACATGACAAAAAACACCTCTGCTAATAATAGGTTAATTACATTTTGCTTTCCTTGAATTTAGGCATTACTTACAATTTACCCAAAACTTCATATGTACACGTATTGCCTCCCTAATGTTAACATCATTAGTACTATTTAGGGCTTGTTCTCAATAACTTATAATTTTTATAAAAATTAATTTTAAAAAAATTAAAAATCAGTTGCTTCTGATTTTAGCTGTAAAAATTCAAATACATAATAAAAAAAGCAGTTAAGAACATCACAAAATAGATTTTTCAAAAATCAGATAGAAAAAAGTTATTGAGAACAACTCTTTAATAAAGGAGCATGGATTCATGTTATGTCGTGACTAAAATGCCCTTATCCATATTTTTCCCTTTGGTATTTAACAATTTACAAGTTATTTTAAATATGTTTAAATTAGTTATAAATTAATTATTTATTTAATTTTCTAAGCCATACATATTTCATTCTAAAAATAAAATTTTATATAAATGTAATGTATCTCTTCAATAATTTAAAAAAAATTAATGTAGCTTCATATAAATCTATTTTAATTTACCATTTTCGAGATACAACTAGTTCTTCAATTTAATTTTTTTATGGTATTATAGACAAATCTCATTTATATATTTATCTTGTTTTTATAACATTAAATTAATACAAACAATTAGAAAGAAAAATGAAATTGTAAGCATTTTGTCAATTTTGTATTTGAAAAGATAATGATGGCAAACTAAGTGGAAAAATTATAACTTAACAAACCATCAATTTTGAATAGTTGTTTATTACAAAAGTAACATGATACATTATTTTTATTAGGCATATATGTACTAATATTTTTGTTTTTAATTTAGCTACAACTTTTATATTTTTACAATTATATTTGCTTTTTGAATGATTTTAATAGATAAATTCATTTATTTCAAATTTTTGTACTGCTACATTAGGCCACGTTTCTCAAAGTGATTTTTTGCTTTGAAATTTAATCCATTTCTTTGTTGCATATTAGTTCTATTTATATATATTTCTATGAATTATTTTAAAGTTTGTAGGCATTTTAACTATATTATTATATATGTTAATCATCTTCCCTTTATTATGGCCATATAATCATACCATCTTAACGTTACCATTACTTATTTATGAGGAGTAAAGTATATATATCTCAAGTTTGGAGACAAAGTGTTACTCCAATGCAAGTTTAGGGGATAAATCGTAATTGAAATCAATTATTGTTAATGGGCATTAATATCATTTCATTACTTTTTTTTTTTTTGGGACGGAAACCCTTTTATTAAGTTTTTATTAACAATTTGGCTAATCATTATAGGGGGCAAAACGTATACAATCAAAATTTAGGGGGCAAAGTGTTACTGCTGTCTAAGTTCAGGGCAGCAAAGTGTAATTAATTCGTAATCTTTTTACTTCATTGTATTAATTCTGGTCTACAAGTAACCGTAGACCAGGTATTTTTTGCCGTATACTAATTGGTACCCAGATCCAAATGTAATCCCGGCTAGGCAATTAAATCCTAAACGACCCTCTTTTCACTTTTCAGTCTGCTAATCGGTTCGCTTTTCTGAAAAACCGGCGAGCATTATTTTGTCCGAGGGCTTAAAACCCATACTCCCGTATATTCCCTCTCCGCTGTCGAAGCTCACCGAAACGCCGTCGTCAGGTCGTAGGTACGTCTCTACTTTGTAGATACGCCTGCATGCATTTCCACAATGTATAGCTGATTTTTTTCCCCCCCACAGCTGAATTCTTACTATGAACCAAACCCTAAGCCCTAATTCCAACTCAATCCTTTTGAATTTCTTACTGAATTTTCCGTGAGTTTTTCATATTTAACTGATTGATTGTATAGAAGTGAAGTGGCATTTAAAATTTTGTGGTTTGTGAGTGCAGAAAGGATGGCGAGTTTGGTGGAAAGGCTTCGGGTTCGATCGGATCGTCGACCGGTTTATAATTTGGACGACTCGGACGATGAAGCTACCGTCTTGAAATCCATGCCTACCGAGGAGAAGGTCGAGAAATTTGTCCGGTCGGATGCGGTATCAATTTCTTTCTTTTCTTCCCCTGTTTCTTCGTCTGAAGATATAGGAACAGACTAACAATGTTGTTATTACTGAAGCTACAGTTTTTAAATTAGGTATTGGAATTCTCATTTACGTTCTATAGGTATATTCAGCTGGAAATGTGAAGTAAATTTATATAATTCATCTTTGGGGAAGTTTTCTGGTATTAGGTGTGCGTTACCATGTTTTTAGGATTTTTCATGGAGGATTTCTTGTATTTTTTGGTTTCCTCATACTTTTGAAAATGCTTCACTTGCTGTTTAATGGTTAATTTGACTCCTTTGGGTGGTAGGAGGGTTTGGATCAGAGAGCATACTGGCTCACAGATGGTTCCTTAATTATATAATGCATTTTAAATTAGTTCTGTATTTTTTTGTTCGTTGATGAGCTCATCAAACACTTTGAAGCACCTATAATTGTATGCATTTATGTGTGAAGGTCTTTTCAAATAGCTGAACTCAGTATCCGGTTACGATGTACAACCTTTTGTAATGCAATTAATGATTCAAGGGGACCGATACGGCAGCTGGTATCCCAGAATGATTAGCTTTCTTTATAGCATTCTACGTGTAGATGACAGGTGATTTTTATGCATTACAAACCCCTGTATGCTTCTAAATAATACCACTTCCTCATAAAATTGAATACCGAAATTTTGGAAAAGAATTCTTTTTTTAATGGACCTATAGGAGGAGTTTTTCAAACTCGGACAGTCATTTCATTAGTTGCTTGGTAATCTTTAATGTAATCCTGCCTTGGAGAGAATAAAAATATCCTTTGGTAACAATTTAATACATCACAAACACTTCTTTTGGAAAGTTAAACTATTAAATTTGAAAGGCATTAAAATTTTGGTACATTGCACGCTGAAAAGTTGCATTTGCTGCTGGTAGATACATTTAGATTTATTCACAAGTGCATATATATCCAAAAGCAGCAGTTTTCTTGAGAAGACAGCTGAGCAAGAGTAGTTGATATTTAAGTTCTTTCCTTTTCCATTTCCTAGATATAGGAATTTCCTGCAGTACTCTTCTGCCTTCCTGTCAAACCTTCTTAACAATTTTCACATTGCTTCAGGCTTGAGCAAATTACCATGCCATATGTTCTTAACTAAAACGTTAATAGTGTATATTCTCTCTGTCTTGTATTGTTCCTTTGTTGCAATTTTGATGCCCAACGATGGAACTATTCAATAATATGTTTACAAACAATTGATAGGGAAATGCTGTATTTTAATGTTATTTTTGGTGATTTGTTGATGTTTGTTTGACACCAGTGGTGCAAATAGTGTGCCGATACTTTGGACAACTGACCATGATTCATCAGGAGATTTTCTTTCGTTTTGGCTGCTTAATCTTAGGTTTTACTTGTTAATTCCTTCATTTCCTTTAGTTTAGTTATTGAATTCCTTATTTACACCCTTTTGGGTAATACATGTCCACGGCCTCTGTTCTGTTTGTCTAAATGTTGCATTTTCATTGCCCTGTGTGGGCTGTTCTAGACGAGCAAAGTGTACTTTGCTTTTGGAAGATTCTTTACTGAATTAATACATGATATATTCTCTGCAAAAAGTTGGCCAAATATTCTTTGTGACCGTATTGTGGCTCTTATTCGTTGCATGCGAGCGTCACTTTGCACTTCTTAATTATAAGTTCTTTCTGATAACCTTTTGGGCTTGGGTAGGATAGCAATTTTGTTAGTCCTTTTCTTTTTTCCCTGTATCTTCTTGGAATTTATTATCTATGTGGCCTTTAGCTTGGCGGAAGAAGCTTATGAACCATATTTCGATGTATCTTAGATTAAAAAGTTAAATGAAGTTAGATTAAAAAGTTAAATGAAGTTGTAAGCTTCACATAGTTACCCTAAATCATTCTCCAGATTTTTTGGAATGGAAGAGTAAGATAAAAGGCCTGTAAGGAATTTAAGCTTATTTTTGATGTGGGTCTTCCAAACGACTGCCAGGATTGTCCAAGATACTTTAGAATTCTATGCCGCAATATTCATGGCGGGAAATATTTCTGGTTATAAAGTTTTGGTAATGCAACTAGGCTTAGCCTTTTGATTTTTAGGTGGACCACATCTTTGGTCATGTTGGTTAACATTACCTTGGAGTAAATCGTAGATATATTTTCCTAGAGCAAACACTCCATAGAAAGTTCTTCCTGCTTGAAAGATGCATCACTAAGCCAAAATTTCGCCAATTACATTATCATAATTTCTGTTTTTCTCATTAGAAAGTTCGAGCAAATAATACATAATTTTCTTTTGCATACAATTCTTCTGGCATCAAGCTCCTTATCCAACCCTTCCACTCTTAAATGAAGTTAAAGAAGGGGAAGAAGAACTAAGGTTTGGCTGCACAACACTTTAGTGAAATAAATACTTAAATGGTCGATTCTATTATGACATTGGTAATTTAATGCTCACGATATCCTCACTGATTTAACTTATCATTGCTAGGCTCCGTGATTGGAAGTAACACTTGTTCTGTAGCCAATAATTGCCGTCAGCTACAGGTTATGTTTATCTATTAGTATCTCGTTTAAAATTGAGGCTATCATTAGTTCAACCAGTTATAAAATTTCAACTTTGATTGTAATAGTTTTTAAGGTTGGGGCAGGTTCAAAATATTGTTTGGTCAATTCTTTTGTGGAGGCGAGCAAAGGATGTTTCTGCTTCCAGGTCTCTTAGTGCATAGAAATGCTGACAAGTTTTAGCATAGAACTAAAATGTTTTAACATCCCAAGAGATGGCAAATGTTCATTTTTTGAGGCGGCTATGAGGTATTATCAAACTAAAAGTGAAGCATAGGGTTCTGCTGCTGGAAACTTCAAGTAATGTGCTTTTGTGTTTGCTCTACAGACAATACATGGGTCGTGAAAATGCGAATGGTTATAATGTATACTGATATTTTTTGTGTCCTTTGGTTTGATTTTCCTTCTGTGGCCTCGTTCCTTCATTAATTGTTAGTGTAAAGAATCACATCTTAAATCTAGTCTTTATGGCCTTGTTCTGTCATTAATTGTTAGCGTAAAGAATCATGTCTTAAACCTAGTCTCTTTTTGAGAAGTCTGCATTTTTTTTTTTTTAGGTTTTTTTTATCATAAGATGATTGGTTATATCTTTACATTCAAATGGTGGACTGGATTTTCTAACTATTCTACACTCTACTAATTTCTCGTTATGGTGGATTTGACTTTCCATTTTAGCATCAAACATATGCATTCCCAATTCTTTAACTTGAAATTGTTCCTCTGTTTTTTTGCACCTTTTCTCTATCTCTTGTAGAAAGACGATTGTTGTCAAGCTTGTGGAGGAAATGGCAACCTTTTATTATGTGAAACATGCACCTATGCATTCCATCCCAAATGTTTGATCCCGCCGCTCAAGTCTCCTCTTCCCAGCAGCTGGAGGTGCCCTGAATGTGTAGGCCTTTACTCCTTGATATTCTTTGGTGATATTGAACTTAGATGGACTGCAAAATTTAAATACACTTGTTCAACAGGTTTGCCCTCTCAACGACATTGACAAGATACTGGACTGTGAGATGAGGCCAACAGTGGCGGATGAAAGTGATGCCTCCAAGCTGGGCTCAAAACAAATATTTGTAAAACAGTATCTTGTGAAGTGGAAAGGACTGTCTTATCTTCATTGTACATGGTAATGTCGGTTATGACTGTTGATCAATTATTGGATTCCCTTTTCATTAGCTGGTTTCCTAGTATATCTTTAGGTTCTCTTATACTTCCAAATTGTAGAGTCAGACTAAAGATCTGTTATGTCACATTTATGGATTGCTGATCAAATTGGTTTTGATGTAGATCTTATTCCTCAATATTTAATATGACATATGTAGCTCATTCCTGTGTGTTTTGCAGGGTGCCAGAGAGAGAATTTATAAAAGCTTACAAGGCACTTCCTAGATTAAGAACAAAAGTAAACAACTTTCATCGACAAATTTCGTCAATGAATGGTTCTGAGGATGACTATGTAGCCATTCGGCCTGATTGGACAACTGTTGATCGAATTCTTGCTTGCAGGTTTCATACCATTTTGAACCATTGGATATCCATTTTTATGCGGTTCTAATTATATTCTTTGCTCATTTGATTTAATTATTTGTTCTGCAATTTTGACTTCTTTCTTCATTCATTTATAAGATTGATGTTAAGCGTCTTGTTTTGTTATTCCTCAAGTTGCATTTGACTTGGAATATTGCATAACAATATATATATTTATATATATTTTTTGGAGTTATTTGAATCTTGCTATAAGTTGATTTCTGTTGTGTCATGGAGGAAAAATATCAATACTAATCAAGAAAAATATTTAGCTGATATCGCAAAAAGTTATAAGAATCGTGGAGGAGTTTTCTGGTGCATAGTGTTGACTTAAATCTCACTTCCAGCGCGATAGAGGGTGTGACTTTCTTTTTCATTTTCTTCAAGTCCGTAGCTTTTTTCAATACCAGCCTTAGGATGGGAGGAATTATTGTATTGCTGATGATTCATGTTTGAAAACTGTGAAGATTGGTCTTTAGCAAAAAATAATACATTTTTTTTGGTTTTGATTCATATGGACAATTGTGATAGGTGAACAACTCTGGGAAATTGTGATATAATTGGGAAAGTGATTGAAAGAGGGTAAAGAAAGGGCCTTTTAATGCAGGAGACTAAAGGCACAACGAAATCCAAGGTTAAGGATTTTCGGAATTTTACTCAAGCTTTAATTAGGCACTTTTCCGTAGATAACGAATTTTTGCTAGGAGTTGGATTAGTTTTTAATAATGCAGATGACTAAGGCTTAAGGAAATCCAAGATTAAGGATTTCCAGAATCTTACTTAAGATTTAATTAGGCAACTTTTGACAGATAATGAGGTTTGTTAGGGTTTGGATTAGTTTTTTTAGTCTATTCATGACTAGACTGATTGAGTAGCTATTTTAGTTTATTTCAAGAGCTGTAAAGCTTTAGGGAAATGATGTTTCGGGAGAATGCTAATTTTAATCTAGGAAATATGTTTTGAAAAATTGGCTGTTGGGGGGATTTTGTAAAACTGAGGGTTAGCAGGATAAAAATAGTTTAGGATAGAGTGGGAGTTCATTTCGGAAAGTATTCTTCATTACTTTTGCAGCCTCTAAAAGCTGATGCATAGAAATTTTAATGGTATCAACAGTCTCGGCTGCCAAGAAAACAAGAGAACTTGGAGACCAGGATTTGACAGCAAATGGCAGCCATTAATTTGCTCCTGCAGCTCAGCCTATGGTGTCATGAGGCCAGAAAATGCCATAACTCTAGCAGCCTACTAGGAAGCCTATAACCCAAGTTACTAAATTATTTGTACTATACCTGAAACTTCAACTTAGATCTCAAGTCTACAATCCTAGTACTGTTGCGTTCTCGCCAAATTCAAGTTCCTTCTCTTGTAATATACTCCAAATCTTCATCTTTTGCATCATCAACTAGTCATAGTTTGCAATGAGTACTCATCTTTTTTATGATGTTGGTGTTTCTGTTTATTTCTCTCTCTTCTACATGCAATAATCTCTTTCTTGCAAGAGTTGCTTTAGGTCATCCCCATCTCTCCAAAATCACTTGAAATATTAAACTGCCTTTTCCCTCTAATTCTTTTCCTATGACTCGTATTTTAATTTAAATTGATTGCTGCAACCTTTTATTCCAAGGCAATTCATGTAAGCCAATTTGTATAGTTGCCTGCATTGAAAGATAACTGTTGCTAAAGCCTAATTTTTCACTGAATTAGTTGAATTTTTTTATTAAATGAGAGAGGACTGCCAGCCCTGTGGCATGCTGATCCTTTGAAATTATTGAATTGAGACTGAAAGAGGGGATACTTTCATTGAAGGAATGTGATCAACAATTCAGAGGTAGAAGAAAAGGGTGGTCTCTTTCATTCCATTGATTTCTGTCTATGCTTACAGCCAGTTGCTTCCAGATGTTGTAGAAAGGTCCAGAAATGCACTTTGGTTTGACATGAGTCTGGCTGCAGTAGTTTTCTAGCCCTTCTAATATGATCCATTGATGAAGAGAAAATTGTACACAAAATAAATGCACCTTTTTTAACACTTTTGTATGGCACGATCTGATAGGCGGTGGGAAAACTTAAAACATTGGGGAATTGGCTGAGGAGTTGTATTGGGACACAACTGCTGGCTTTGAAATGCGATCAAAATCTTGAGAAATATATTAGTCTAACACCTTGTAATTTGTTTCAGGTACACGACAGCATCAGCTTTTCTGTTTATTTCAGCAAAGCATATCTGCCTGACTGAATATATAGCATTTTTATTAAGGATACCGTTCACAAGATCTTTCCCTTTTGCTCTTTTTACACCTATACCAAGATCTTTTCTGATACTTGTTTCCTTTCTGAATTTTTGGAATTTTTGTTAAGTGAATCATATTTTCATATAATATCCTAAAATATGTATGTTGATTGCTATGGTGAGCCTATTTTTTGTATCTTTTAGGGTTGGAGATGATGAGAAAGAGTATCTTGTGAAGTGGAAGGAACTTCCTTACGATGAATGCTATTGGGAGTCTGAGTCAGACATATCTTCCTTTCAGCAAGAAATCGAAAGGTTTAACGGAATCAAATCTAGACGCAAAGGATCTTTGTCTTTAGCTAAACAAAAGAGCAGTGCTCGTGATGTTACAGAATCTAAAAAGAAACAAAAAGAATTTCAACATTATGAAAGCAGCCCTGAATTTCTTTCTGGCGGTATGTATTTTCTTCTTCATATTTTTGGTGATGCTTTGTGCATCTCTTTTTTCAATTTTGGTGGTTCTTCTCTGGTTCCAAAGTTTTTAATTGTTTGAATGAAGGTTCTTTACATCCATATCAGCTGGAAGGGTTGAACTTCCTGCGGTTTGCTTGGTCAAAACAAACACATGTGATTCTTGCTGATGAGATGGGCCTTGGTAGGTTTACATGTGTTCTTTAAATTCTCTTTATCCTTGAAGACAATAATATTTGATTCACATGGTTCGTGCCGATATGGGGTTCAAATTCATTTTTTTAGAACTAAACTTAGAAATTTACGAGAAAAAGCTCTCTTTTGTTCATTCTAAAATTTTTTCATTGCAGAATGAATGATTTTTAAATCATAGGCTTTTTTGTTTTATTTATGAAAAAACTATTTATAAAAAGAATTAGATAAAATAACTTCGACCTTGTCAACCGATAGTGAAAAAATGAAATCGGGATACATACCAATACTTAGTATGGGTAAAAACAGAGAAATTGAAAGAAATAACTCACGTGGTTCTGAGGAGTATTCTATAGAAAAAGTTTGACTCAGTATTATCTTCTTGTATCTACTCATACAGGAAAAACAATACAAAGTATTGCCTTCTTAGCATCTCTATTTGAGGAGAATCTCTTTCCTCACCTTGTTGTAGCTCCACTTTCGACATTGAGGAATTGGGAACGTGAATTTGCCACTTGGGCTCCCCAAATGAATGTCGTAAGTAAATTTGATATGTCCATTCTGTGATTATTGTATGCCTGCAGTCCATGTTTAACAATTTAATTGCTACAGGTGATGTATGTTGGTTCTGCCCAAGCCCGTGCTGTCATTAGAGAATATGAATTTTACTTTCCTAAAAGTATTAAGAAGAGCAAGAAAAAGAAATCCACTCAAGCTGTCAGTGAAAGCAAGCAAGACAGAATAAAATTCGATGTCCTCCTAACATCATATGAAATGATTAACATGGACACGGTAACGCTGAAACCAATAAAATGGGAGTGTATGGTAAAGATCTTAGCCCTCTTCATTGATCAAGCTTGAGTTCCTAATTAGGTTGATTTTCAAACTTGTATTATTCTCCATGTAGATTGTTGATGAAGGTCATCGTCTAAAAAACAAGGATTCAAAGTTGTTTTCTTCATTGAAGCAGTTCTCCAGCAGGCATCGTGTCCTTTTGACTGGGACTCCTCTTCAGGTGTATAATTTTTTTTTGCTTTTATTTATCAAAAATCTTGTAGATATCTAAGCTGTTGTTATGTTCTTTCTTCTTAGGTATAGTTGCAGGAGGCATATTTGTTTGTTGACGGCATTTAACTGGTTATAAGAGAAATTTAAGTATACTTGACATCCACAAAGGCATCAGTTGTTGCCTTAGAAATTACAATGAGTAAAGTTAAAGGTCAGTTTTTTGAAAAAATTGAGGTGGTTGAGAGCCTGAGGAAGTCTGCACAATTGGCTTATGATGTCAAGCTAATAATGCTATTTAAGGAATCTGTGGGTATGACACTAACCTTGAGTGGTGTTAGGCTTTAAATGGATGTTAGGAAGTTATTGTCCTCCTATAATTTCTTCAACGGAAAAGTTATTTGGCAAAGCCTCATTTTGGCGTCAGCGTTTTACTCTTACTGCTTCTATTCAATACTTTTGTTCCAAAGTTGGTGGGATTTTTCAGGGCATCAAGGCTTGCTGTGGAGTAGCTTTTGGAATTAAATTGTGTACACGTCATGTTGTTAGTACTAGTAACCTTTTAATATCTAAGGGGAACCAAAAAAGCTAAAACTATAAGTTGTAGCTATTTGTCAAATGTTGAACTCCCTAATGATTAATGCTTGTAGCTGTAGTTTAGCAATGTGACAGCTGTATTAGATGCAGTAGGCTATTCATTCCGATGACTTAAAGAGCTAAGTGTATTGGATAGGAATGGTTGCCATGTTAGCATGTTTGGTTCTTATGCTTCCCAGTCTGCCTGTGTGCAGTTGCAACAAGATAACGAGCTGTTATTGTTTATAATAGATTCTCTTGAGTGGTCTGAGGTGATTGTTTCATGTTGTAGTTTGCATTTTACGTACTCTGCTGGTGTGATAGTGGCAGATTCTTTATTTGTTTATTTGTGATTACTTATCCTCCAAGGAGTTGGTAAACAAATGTTATGTTAGAATATTAATGTTCTGCTTTTCATCTTTTATGGTTGAGTTAACTGATCTTTGTTGTTTTTATTTTTGTAATTTCTTTCTTCGCTTTGATTGTTTTGTACTTTCTTTTCTCTACTTCTTTTTGATTCTGTATTTTTTTTCCTGTCTCTTAAATTGCAGAACAATCTGGATGAACTTTTCATGCTCATGCACTTTCTTGATGCTGGAAAGGTAAGTGCCACGTTCTTGAGAAGTGATGATAAGTATGGTGTCAAGAGTTAAAACATCTTAGTGGGATATTTTAAGTAATGGTTGATCACTATTGTGTGCATTTTCTTAGTTTTTCTCATGAATACCCGCAGTTTGGTAGTTTGGAGGAGTTTCAGGAGGAGTTCAAGGATATTAATCAGGAGGAACAGATATCCAGGCTTCACAGAATGCTGGCTCCCCATCTGCTGAGAAGTAAGATCTAGGACTTTGACTTTTACTTCCTTGTATACGTTAACTTGTGGTTTATAAGTGAAATGAATGGCTTTCCTTATGGAGTGTATCTTGTTTCTCTCTACCCCCCCCCCCCCCCCCCCCCGCGCGGGGCGTTAACGCTGTGTCTCTGAGATTCAAACCTGTTCTGATGCAGCACTAGAAGCTATTGGTAGGCAAAGGTTGTAGGCTGTTGTTTGAAGCTTAAAACTTGCAAGATATTGGCAGAAATTTTGCAGAAATAAGTTGGACGAAAATTTAGCGATAAAATAAACAATAAACTGCTAGAAGTTCAAGATTGAGGATAAGAAGATTTAGGAAACTCTAGGAATCACTCCTAGGCACCTTTAGGTATCACACCCAAGGCTAGATTGTATCTCACAATCCTTAAAATAAGCTAACAAAAGCTGCTGGAAATTTATTGACTGAAATCTGATTTCTCTTGTAGGAGAAACACCTATTTATAGACTCCAAAGACAAATCCTATTGTGACAAGGATTCATCTTCTATTCCCTATTGGAATAACCTTCAATTCCTAATCCTATTGGTAATAACAAACTAAAAAACTATTTCCTAAAATTAACTAGGACACAAAAATAGAAAATACTCAAACCAGAAATTTCTGCAAAACAGCCAAATTACCAAAATACCCTTAACTACTAAAATCTAAAAAACACCTAAAACACTTAATATAAAATTCCCTACTTATAAAACTAAAATAAAGACACCTAAACCAACTCCCAAGTCGGCTCCTTGTCTTCCAAAGAATGCCAAATCAATGCTTGGGAGTTTGAAACACCTTTACCCCGTCTTCTATAAACCTTAGTGTCTTGTTGCCACTTGTCTCTATCATGTTCCCTCCCATCTATATGTGTGCAGAGTTTGTTGGGAAAGGATTGTGTTTGGCTCTGTGTGGAGGCACTTGCCTGTGCTAATAGTTGTATGGCTTTGTTGCTTTAGTGGAAGCGGGCGAGGGGGTGTGTGTGTGTGGGTGTAGGTGTATGTTTATTTGTGTTTAATATATCTGCTCTGGTGGTTGTGCGTGCTCATAGTTTTGTATGTATGTTATGTGTGTGTGGGAGCGGAAATGGGGTTGGGTAGGAGGGTGTGTATACACATATGATACGGATTTATGTGCTGGCACGTGTGTGGATGTGTAGATGGAGTGGATTTGAAGTGACTTGGAGGATTTAGATACTTTGCAAATGGACCTTAAAATCCTTTTTAGTTTAGGTGTGGATTTGAAATCTTTTGGACCTGTTATTCAAACAAAGAATTCCAAAATGGACTATGGCTTCTAAGTTATTTGGGTCCAGTACTATTGATCACATCAAAAGGCAACCCTGAATGGTAGCAGTTGCAGTTGCAGTTGCAGTTGTAGTTGCAGTTGCAGATGTTTACCATCAGCCCATGTTATGTTGACATGGCCAAGGTGAAAAAAATGGAAAGCCAAAATGATTGTACCTGAAGAGTCCTTTTTGAGGGTGACTCGTGTCCTTATTTCTCTTTCCTTTAGGCTCTAAGTTGGTAATTTATACAACTGATTGCATTCCAACTTCATCTTGATATGGATAATTTCACCCCAACCACGAAAAACTGAAAAAGAGAATAGGCTTGAGGCTTGCTGTTACACTCAATGTTACACTACCTAAGAGAGTGACATGTGTATTCCCACTAATTATATGTCTCCTAAGACTCTATGTTACATGGACTCGGATGAGGGAGAATGTGGACATGGGTACGAATGAGAAGTCTGACATGGGTACGGCTGGAAAAAGTGAACATTTCAGTTCATTTATGCCACACCCATACCCATACCCATGTCCGACAGGACACGGCAGGACACAGGTGCAGCAGGGGTCAGTGAAGAGTCCATGTGACATAGCCCAAGAATGGGACACATGTCACTCTTTTAGGTGGTATAACATGAGGGCAACACCACAAAGTGTAATAGAGGAATGTATTCTTCAACATTTATTTCTTTTCCAACTCCAGGCTTCAGATCACCTCATGACCTGATCTCCCAGTTCCTGCTCTTGGTCATGAAACCTCTTGAGCAACCAAGAAATGATACCCAATTCATGGCTTAGAATTTGTTATCCTCTGCAGAAGTTCTCTAATTAAATATCTATTTGCCTCCTGTTACCTTCCCATCTTGATATTTGCTCACAGTCTTGACCTCATGATGCCTCCATTACCATTGTTCCCTGTGTTGGCTGTTGCTGTCCTGCTGAAATCCCTTTGGAACATTCAATATGAGTGACCATCCTGCTACTACCGAAACGGTCACTGTGAGTGAGTCCATCATAAGACGGAATACTGACTGCTAATACCTCCATAGACTCAATTATGGCACGTGGACAAAGATTTGCCTAAAAAGTCTACAAAGGCTGATCAACAGCAGTTATAACTGTAGCATTAAATTCAACCGACCCTTAGATTTACTAGAGAAAGTTCTACTATTCATCAGTCTATGAATTGATTAGCTTGAATTGCATGATTATTTTGGTTTAAAAGTTAATATGATTTAATATGATTGCGTTGGCCAGATGAATCTAGGACTTCGGTTGGCTGTTATAACTTCACTTCTATACAATTAATTATTTATACTTTCATGTTAAAAAGGTTGTGCTTTCTTAAGGAATTTTCCTCTATTTCTTTGTCAAACAATCTTTTACATGATATACTTTCAAGGAAGACTTTTCATGTACAGTCAAAGTGTCTAAATGTTTCTGCTGAATTTCAGGAGTAAAGAAAGATGTGATGAAGGAGCTACCACCAAAAAGGGAGCTTATTCTACGTGTTGAATTGAGTAGCATGCAGAAAGAGTATTACAAGGCAATTTTGACACGTAACTATCAGATACTGACTCGCAAGGGTGGTGCTCAAGTGAGTGATCGGGGTTCTTATACGACATATTTGTGCTGATTACATTATCACTTCTAACCTTGGGAACTGTTCCTGATATCAGATTTCCCTTATTAATGTGGTCATGGAACTGCGCAAGCTCTGTTGTCACCCATTCATGTTAGAAGGCGTTGAACCAGAGGATACTAATGAATTTAACAAGTAAAACAGCAAATTTTTATTTTAAATCACATTTCTTATTTATCAAGAGCTCTGTTTTGTATAACTGCATTACTCAGATTTATTTTTGCAGCTCTTGTTGTATGTACAAAATCCCAAGTCTTGTTTTGACATTAACTGATGGTTAATTATTTGTGAACCTCTTGACAATATTGAATGAGGCTCCAAGTTTGTTAAAAGTGGAATTTTTTCTTTCATTATCTGTTTGAAAAATTTTTGAAACGAGTTTCTGATAATTTCTGTTTTTATTTATTATATGATAGGCAACTGCTTGAATCTTCTGGGAAGTTGCAGCTTCTGGATAAGATGATGGTTAAGCTTAAAGAACAGGGACACAGAGTTTTAGTCTATTCACAGTTTCAGCATATGCTAGACTTGTTAGAAGATTACTGTAACTATAGGGTATGGATGCTATACAAGTTTTATTTAGTTACTGGGAGTCTGGGAAAATCTGAAATTGATCCTATGCTTCCTTTTTTCAATTTTTGTGTTTGCTTCTGTTTTATTGGGTTTAGAAATGGCAATATGAAAGAATCGATGGAAAAGTTGGTGGAGCAGAAAGGCAAGTTCGTATTGATAGATTCAATGCAAAGAATTCTTCCAGGTTTTGTTTTCTGCTGTCTACAAGGGCCGGAGGCCTAGGAATAAATCTTGCAACTGCAGACACGGTTATCATATATGACAGGTAATATTTATGGTTCAGGATTCTAAGCATCATGTGTCCTTTGAGTTTTGTTTGCAAAGATGGATGTGCATGTTTCCAGTGTAATGAATATTTGTCCATGTTCTTGCCCAGTAGATATAAATAACTTGCATTGTTAGCGGTGGCATATAGCTCTTAGGACTGAGGATCACATTTAGCTTTACACAAAGTACTTCCATGTTCATTAATCCAATGGTCCCACTGTAGAAGCTGGATTTTGCGTTGTTTTGCTGGTAGGTTGATTTCTATCATCTTGTTAGAGTAAGGAGTCTTAAGTTTTTGAATTTGGCATTGTAGAAGGCTAATTATTCTTTAGCGTGTGACTTAAACGTGTCATGCCAGCTGGCATGCATCCAACAAATCTTTGATTACAATTTCAGAGTATTCTTTTCTGCTGTGCACATTGCATATGGACATACACAACTTCCTTTTCTGGAACTGCACCATATTTCTTCATACTGCAGATAATTTATGTCCCTTCTGATGGGCTCTAACCACAAGAACCACTTCAACCCCATACCAGCCTAGCCAGGGGCACTTGCCGTAACTGACCACTCTGAGATACTACAATATTATCATTTTTGCTTCAGCATTTCCCTATTTTGCTGGTAGCTTAGAAAAGCTATGTTTCTTTGCTCAGGCCTAATTTGTTCCTATTCCATTGTATTGTTACAAACTTTAGCTTGATTTCAGCTCTCATTTCTAACTCAGCTGGGATCCCATCTTATAATTCTTGTGTTCACCATTTATATGTTCATCTCCATGTTCTAGATAGAGAATTTCCATGTCTCCTCTGCTTGCCGCATTCCTTATCTACCTAGGCTACTAAAAGGTTTCGTCTTTTCAGCCAATGGTTTTCCATTACCATCTGCCCCTCCTGAACTGCTGAAATATCCTCCTTGGTAGTTCAATGGCTGCTCTTGTCATCTGCATTCAAAGTTTTTATTATAGAATAGTGTTGCCATATTGTTTTCCTTTCGGGATGTCAATATCTCATTTCCAGACATTTTCATTTTTGGTTAATTCTTCTACCAGGCATTCTTATTGTCATATTAACTCTACTGTATATTGCCGGCAGTGATTGGAATCCCCATGCTGACTTGCAAGCAATGGCTAGAGCCCATCGCCTTGGGCAGACAAACAAGGTCAATCATCATTTTTGAACAATATTTTGAGCAAATCTATTGCTTTTTTGGCATAACAAGCATGCTTGTAATGACTTTTCTTATGATACAGGTAATGATTTTCAGACTCATAACAAGAGGAACCATTGAGGAGAGGATGATGCAAATGACTAAGAAGAAAATGGTGTTAGAACATCTAGTTGTTGGGAGGCTTAAGGCACAAAACATTAATCAGGTTAGTTTCTTGTGCATGAATGTTCCAGATATAAGTGTAATATGTTCACATCTGTATTGATCTTGAAGATGACTGGATATACCAGAAGCAACTAAGATAGTTTAATTTTCGTCTAACCAGCTAGTTTGCTAATCCTGGCCTTTTGTGAACTTTTCCGTTCCATTTTTCTTTGTTTCTTTTCTTTCCGTGTGGAGTTCATGAATCTGTATTGTTCTGATCTTAATAATATCTTCTCATCATCAATTTTAGTAACATAGTACAAGATGATTGAGCTGCAGGATAGAGCTTTCTTTGCGTGGTAATGTCTTTCAATGAGTTGAGCAAGAGTTAAACTATTACGAAGACCAGGAATTATATTAATTTCTCAAATGCATTAAAGTGTGGAATTTTCTATGCTCTTTTCTTTACATTCTCATAGGGACTTCCTGGGGGATGGG
The DNA here is from genome assembly GCA_024721245.1 of Mitragyna speciosa. Taxonomy (NCBI): domain Eukaryota; kingdom Viridiplantae; phylum Streptophyta; class Magnoliopsida; order Gentianales; family Rubiaceae; genus Mitragyna; species Mitragyna speciosa. The sequence goes on along the minus strand of CM045559.1, from coordinate 29,248,899 downwards.
GGGAGTTTTGATGGTTGGGTCCTGGAAGAATGCATTTAAGTTATCAAGTTTCTCTGTGTCAAAATAAGAACCTCTGTTCAGCAATGGCAGTAAACAATTTTGGCCAGCTAAACATGAGGTCCCTGGTTTGACTTTCAAGCCCTCCCCTTTAGAAGCTTAGAATCTCCCTTGAAGTCCCAAAAAACAGCACCCCCCCCCCCCCCCCCCCGCGCGGGGCCAAAAAAAACAAAAAAAAAAAAGAAAAGGAAAAAAGGGAAAACAAACTTTTAGAAATCTGGGTAAGATACATCCTTTTTTTTTTGGGGGGGGGGGTGTGTGGGTGGTGACGTTGAAGTCCCAAGGAAGCCCCTCAAAAAAAAAAAAAAAAAAAAAGAAAGGAAGGAAGAAATAAAACCGCTCTTCTGTTTTTTGTTTACACAAATTTTGTATGCGTTCCCTTTCCTTAGAAAGTCTGGCTCCTTGTACTCCTCGAATGCCAGAATTTGTATTCATGTCATATTATAATCTCAGATTCTTCTGCGCCTAGAGATTTGAGAAGCAATCTTCCTGATGTTGGAATTCAATGGAGAAATTCAAGATAATCTCCGCTTAGCTGAACAAGATGCTTATAAAAGACATAAGGTTTGAGAGGAAAACTATGATGATGTATGTGAGAGATATTTTCTTGCATCTCTAAATTGTATGATTAATTTTCTTTAGAGCACATATCTTATGCCTTAGTTCCTAGTGCTCTCAAAACAGTGCAAAAAGATGCAGTAAGTAGGATTAGGTAAATGTTGCTCCTCACACATGCTTCTTGCTTAGAACTACATTCTATCCAAAAATATAAAACCACTTCTCTGACAGGCCAATGATGCAATTTTATTATGTCATGGGTTTCTGATGTTGCTAGGTCTGAATTACTATCTGGTGTTGTTCCCTAGGATACCGAATGTTTTCTGATGCTAACTGATACTAACTTGTTATGGCTCAATCTGGATGTTAATCCTCAGATTAGCTCATATTGATAACATGCATCTCTCCATAGGTTGAATTCTGAAAATGGTTTTTTATGTTAGCAAGGGGTTTTCTATGGAGAATCAGATTATATGCATAGACCCACCCTATTAAGTATCCCATACACCACAAAATACTCTCTCCTAGAAGTTAATATTGCTTTAGCACAGAGACGACATGTTATTCATTTTGTATTTTGTTTGAGTGGGCCTTGCTAGAGGTGAAGGTAAAGTGCTTCCAGTAATGCTCCTGAAGTTGATTTTCTCCTTGCCTTTGTTTGTGGAATGAATACCTGTATAATTAATTCTTCGTAACTGGTCATATTAGGCTTTCCCCTATTCACAGTGGGGAAAGCTGATAATCAAGATGGTTGCAGATCCCACTCTACCAACCTCACTACTTGGGCAACATTTTTATTTCAATCCATCACACGTGTAATGAGCTGGATGAGAATATTTTCATGTTCTGCACGGGAATACATCCAAAAACATATTCCCCTCAGATATATACGATTATTTTTAGAATGTCGCCCATCTGAGATTTGTGGGCATTATTCTTTAGTTCTTTGTACAGTTTTTGTGGCATACACTGCCCATATACTGGGGGCTCGGGATTCCCAACTGCTGATACTTTGAAATGACACGAATTATGGATCTAATGTAGGAAGAACTGGATGACATCATTAGGTATGGTTCGAAGGAATTATTTGCTGATGACAATGATGAAACTGGAAAATCTCGACAGATACATTATGATGATGCTGCAATAGACAGGTTTGTTTATTTAATAATATTATTCTTTCACAAATTGAATTACTTTTTTGAGGTTTAATGTACTCCATTATATTTAGGTTACTAGACCGTGAACAAGTTAGTAACGAAGAGACAACAATGGATGATGAGGAAGAGGACGGATTTCTGAAAGCTTTCAAGGTTTGATCCGTTTTTCTTTGTTATGATTATGCAACATATTTTTTGTTCTCTGGTACTTCATTATGGTTCTGCTTCCTCCCACTGATTTCGAGTGGTGTCCTCTGTTGAAAGTTTTATAATTGTTGTATTATCATTGTCAAGTCAAGTCAGCACACACCCAACCCCCCCCCCCCCCCCAACCAAAAAATAAATAAATAAATAAAAAGTGGGACTGGGAAAGGGAGCTGTCAGCTACTGTGGTGGCTTCTCTAAGGGATGGTTGTTGGCTTAATTCATTTTCCCTATATATATATATATATACATATATGTATATATATATATATATTTTCTTTGGCACTTGAAAACATCAAAAAGTGACCAGAATGAACCAAAATTTAGACAGATGACAGCTCAACTGTCTCAATTGCCGGACCATCTTTATCCAACTCCGAACCCTGCAAAACCGTATCAGAATATTGTCACTGATCCAAACTTCTTTCAATTTGGCCAAACCCATCAGAAAAGCTACCCTGTCCTCAAATCACACCAAGTCAGGTCCGTCCAATTATTTAATATGTCAAACTGCTCCTCGTGTCGTTCATCACATGAATCTACTTACAATCATTTTGATTTATACAAAATCACTGCCACCACACTTCCAACTCACAACTGCTGCCACGGGAGGTTTATCACCAACAGTAGCCATAATCATGGAAAGGGGGGGGGGGGGGAGAGAGAGCCATAGTGAGATAGAGCTCCAAGAACAAAGAGAACAGAAGTCAGGGGAGGGAGATAATCTGGGATGGCAGATAGGAGGGAGGAGAGTGACGATTTCTTTGTTTTGTGTGTTTCACTTCGTTTCTTTTGTTTTTTTTTTTTTTTTCCTTTGGTCTCTTAAGAACCAAAAAAATAGGAAATGGATGGGAGTCAAAGTCAAAACCTCAAAAAAATGTGAGAAATCATATGAGTCATACACAGAGGTACACGTTCCAATCAATATTATTGAAAAGAAAGGTAGGGTGTCAATTCATGCGTGTCCAATTCCTAGGGTTGATACCAATTTACCAAACACCACAGCAGTAGTCCTTAAAAAGACAATAAGGGGAGGCATTCATTGAACTTGAAAGGGGATTAAAATTAAATAATTGATAGCATGTGACAATTCTGCCAATATAACTTAAAATTTTTGGTATATGTACATCAGAGGAGGGAGACTTGGTATCACATACCGTGTGAATTCTGTTGCAAGAAGGAAAATTATTCTTTTAGTCCTTTGAGCATTGTGAACAAATCAAACTATATGTTTCCTGTCCAGAACATTTAAAGGATCAGAATGAAGCTTTCTCAAGCTACATATGCGGGCAACCATCTTTTCAGTTGCTATCAATTTTTTTTGTGTCTCGGGCAAAGTGGGTTGAGGGCCACTGTTGCCGTGAGAATGTATCGAGATTAGGTCATTTCTCGAAGGCAATCCAGCTAAATTTTTGCTGTCCAATCTGCAAGTTTGACCTGCAGTTCTTGTGGTCCCAGAAAACAGCCAAGTATCTAGTGCAATACTCCCTAATCAGATATTTTGCAAATTTACTCACTTAGATGTCCCAGCTACGTTGCCTATATTTCATTTCTGACTTTATACTACGTTGCTTTTTTATTTTTTTCATTACAGAAAAAAGATGAATGTCAATTCTCAAGTTATTTTGTGTATTTACTAGTTAGTTATAATTGCACTCTTCTTTTGGTAGGAGTGAAATCAAATGCTTCCTAATTCAAAAGTTTTTGTTGCCTGCTAAACTGCAATCTTACGTACTAGAGAATAAAACATAGCAATATACTCTTTTCACATTGCTGAAAGACTAAAGTCACATAATGGGAACTTTGGTGCCTTTTGCTAGTGCATTTTAGTCTGTGTCTGCATGCGTTTTTACCTTTTGGAACAGGGAATACAAGTTGTCTGGAAGGACTGTTTTTGGCCTTTTGGTTCCTTATCTTCTTGATTATTGTACTTCCTTTAATTTTGGAAACTCTTAGAACTTGTTTTTATAGGAAGCAAATAATTGGCTGGCTTTCGGTTATTGTAATGTTATTGTGACAGCCTTTGCTGTTTTGATCATGTGTAATTTATCTTCAGTTGTATGATCTGGCACAGCCATGTAATTTTATCCAAGCGTTGTGCCTGTATCACAATTCCAACTCAACCTTTGGCATTATGTTTAATTAGATTCTTTAGCTTTCTCCCCTTGTTTTATTTTTAATTGTTGGCATGGAGCTTAAACAAGCTGAAATTTAAGTAAACTACTTAGGTGGCAAATTTTGAGTACATTGAGGAAGCAGAAGCTGGAGTAGAAGAGGAAACACCAGGGCCTTCTGGAGAGAATAAAGCCACGGTTAGCAATTCTGAAAGAGCTAGTTACTGGGAGGACTTACTAAAAGATAGATATGAAGTTCATAAAGTAGAAGAATTCAATTCGATGGGTAAGGGCAAGAGAAGCCGAAAACAGGTACCTCATGACATTGTTGAAATTGTTTCTGCTTTGAGTTCTTAATTGATTTGCTTAAATTATTCTGCCATTCTATATTAATGGAGAAGTTGGATTTCTACTCTAGATGAAGCATTGTATATCTATGGTGCTTTATCTTGTCGGTAAGCGCCTATGTTACGTAAAAATATCACTGGAGTTCATTGAATGGGATTATGATATGTGGGGCTAGTCTTTTAGCAACACAATCAGTATACTGCTGAACAGTAGAAAAGGCCGCAGTGCTTTTGAAGTGTTATAGGCTTTTTCTCATGTAAATTCAAAAGCTAACATGCAAAGGAAGATTATCATCTGAAAATTTTAGTAAGCTTTTTGTAATATGTGGATTAAATCTTTTGAAATGCTTGCTCCAACCAGCAAAAGCAACTTGGCAACTGTGAAATTTTTTGGTCGAAATTACATGTAACAATTTTGCTAATACACAATCTGATAGCTCATTAGGGTTCTCTGTAATTTATGTCTGCACTTCTTTCACGCTGTTTCACATGAAATTATTCTGGATCTGTAGTATGTGAGCTGCTTTTCTTATGCAGAAGGACTTAGATTCTGCAATGCCGAATATTTCTAGAAATTTAGAGATGTCGACAGCTCATTGATTGTTTCTGGTCATGCTTAGTGTCGATCTGAGGGACTATGGATGGCATTTATTTGTGAATATTATGTGTCGTTACGGATTCTGATTTCACCAATGAGGTTGGTATTAAGATTCTGCAATGCCAAATATTTCTAGAAATCTAGAGATGCTGACAGCTCGTTCATTTTTTGTGGTCATGCTCAGTGTCTAAAATCTGAGGGACTTTGGATGGCATGTTTTTTGTGTATATTATGTGTCGTAACGGATTCTGACTTCACTAGTGAGGTTGGTATTGAAACTGGAGAAATTCATTGTCCGATAGGGTGAGGGAAACACTCCGTGGGACCCTATAATTGTAATGGCTTATTAGTTGTGAAAGAGGAGAGAATTCTTTTTTTCTCCCTTTCTTTTCTCTTGAGGAGGAGAGGTTGGAATGGACCTTGCAAAAGTAAGGGCTCATTAGCAATGGAAGACAAGCAAGACAAGAACATGGAGCAAGAAATAGGAGTTCCATCTGGTTTATTTCTGCTTCACTTTAACTAGAGTCACAATTTTAGCTGCTATGCCCTCAGAGAGAGAGGTTGATTAAAATATGGAGTTTTGTCACTGGTTCAGTGAAAACCCCATGTACGTGCTGAAGAGGTCGATTAAAGCATGGAGTTTTCACTAGTTCAGTGGAAACTTGATATAAGTGCTGAAGCTCAGCCTAAAGTTAAATTACTGGGCTCTATTGTTGACGTACAACAGTACCATCAGAAAATTTTGTATTGAAATGATTGTCCAGCACTGGAGCCTTGACTGAAAGCAAAATTAGCGAAGCACTATAATCTCGACATACAAAAATAGTAGAATTAACAATAGAAAATTTGTTTGGAAATGAGGGTCCAGTACCATGCAGTTTAAGGAAATCCTAGAACCTATCAGCACAAGAAAGAAATTCACTCTTCCCTAGGCAATGTGGCAGAGTTTACTCGAATTGCTGTTGTTGCAGTAATATAATATATTCACTATAAAAGATAAAATCAACAGAATTATATTGATCATGAGACATCATATCAAGTAGCTTGGGGCACCAATGGAGCATAGATTTTGCGCTGTCTTTCTCTAGCCTCCTTTTGGTAACTGATTGAGTGGAAGGTTTTATCTATCCTTCTTTTGGTTGTGTTAAGTTGTGGAAGACTGTTATTGAGTTATTGGAATGAGTAAATGTTAGAAGAAATGACACTGTGGCGGTAATTCAAATTATGACAATTGTATCTCAATTCCAACTTGACAAGCATAATATATTTATGTGGATCTGTTGGGCTTACTGATCTCATTGATGTCTTTGTGAAATTCGGAGTTTTCTTTCTTTGTCTTTTTATTTTCTCGGAGAGGGTCGATGGTGCTAAAATAGGGCCTGGATGTTTGCATGTTTGCTCCACTCTGTTGCTTTATACACTAATTGGTATGCTGCTAAAAGCTCAAGGTTAAAGTTTTGATGCTCACCCTTTTATGAGCTTGGCCTACCTGGCTGTACAATAAAAATTCCAGGAAAAAAGGTTTGTGTACAGTGTGGTTATCTTCAGAAAGTTTGAGGATTGATTGACAAATTCAAAGTTTAGGTTATTTTTTTGCAGGCTAGGGACTATTTTAGTAATATGCTTATTCTGATATCATTTAGTTTTTCTATACACAGAAAATTTCCTCTCTCTTTTGGCTGATGCTTCAACTTTGCATCTTAAATCACTTTGCAGATGGTGTCAGTTGAGGAAGACGATCTTGCGGGTTTGGAAGATGTAAGTTCAGATGGGGAAGATGATAACTATGAAGCTGAGTTGACTGATGGTGAGACACCTGCAGCTGGAGCTCCATCTGTTAGAAAGCCGTATAGGAAAAGAACCCGTGGTATAGTTTCCATGCCTGATTTGAATCGTTATATTTTCTTCATAAGTAATTTGATAACAGCTAATTGTTGTCCCATTTTTCCCATTTTTGTCAGTGGATTCATCTGAACCACTTCCTTTGATGGAAGGTGAAGGGAGATCATTTAGAGTGCTTGGTTTCAATCAAAACCAACGAGCTGCATTTGTCCAAATATTGATGAGGTTTGATCTTGCATCTCTTTCTTTGTATGAGCCATTTACATTTTTCCATTTTCTTAACATTAATGTAAGCTGGACTTGTATTTTTGCTTATTTTTATAGATTTTTTAGGAGACTTTGAATAAAATGGATGACATGAATATTGCAGCTTAATGCTGATAAAAAGTTCATCATTGTCAGCATCATCATCATCATACTCGTTATCCCCTCCCTCCGTCCCTCCCTCCATCCCCCTCCTTTTCCTACCTCCCTCCAGCATGTTTACCTCTATTACTTGTTTTGTAGGTTTGGGGTTGGGGACTTTGATTGGGCAGAGTTTACACCACGTCTAAAGCAGAAAAGTTATGAAGAAATTAAAGAGTATGTGCCTTCAGTTGCTTTAGATTTATGTATCATCTGAGTCAGATTATTGTTAGCATATATTACCCAAATTGTGGCAGTGTCAATGTCCATGCTAGAATTCTTACACTCAAAATAAATATTGTTCTACTCTAATTTAGCCATTGTGATTATTATCAGGCACCCTGTTACTTGGGGGATTTTTTCAGATGAATTAAACCATTTGAAAGTTTAAGTGATTAATTACTACATGAAAAGGAAGCCTGATTGATGTCGTTCAAAATATTTCTCCATGACTTCTATTCTGTCACACAAATGACACTAATTCACGTTTAGAATAATTATGAAGATTTGAAGGGTAAGTTCGTCGATAGGTCATAAATAGTAGAAAAGAAAGAAACTTGTTATAATATGATAGAATGTAATTACCACATGAAGTATACTAATGGAATATCAGGTTTATATATTCTACTTTTGGAAACATAGGAAGCAGTAATTTACCTTGGAGAAAAAATGGTTCAAGGTATGAAGCAAAAAGAGGTAGGATAAGGTACTCTCCTTGCTTGCTACTGGGTGTATATATAAGAAACTGACGGAAATATTGTTTCCATTCTGAGAATTTTTAGATAAGGTGGTTATTTAATTTGATTGTTCGTTTGTAGTGATTTTTTGTAATATTATACTTCTTCCTTTTTATCGCAGCAGTTTTCATTTTGTGGTATTTAAAGTGGGAATTCGAACTGTATGGCAGGTAATTAAAAAATACTGTGCATGTTGATTGTTGTGGTGGTTGAGGTCAAACATGTCATTGCATGGTTGGCCTAACTTTTTTTTAACAGAAAGTATTGCAGAGATTTCTCTTTTGAATATAGTGTTAGATACCCTGAGATATCCCGAAAGAACTGTATGCCACATAATATAGGATGGTGGGCATATTAGAGCAACGCCAATTGAAAAATGATGTAATGCTGGGACTTCCTGCTTGTTGGAAAGTTAGTAGCTTGCTGAAATCTGTTTCCAATACAATATATTGAATAATGATCAATTAGTACGATATATTCCTTACTTTTCTTCTGAGCGCATAAATGTATCTATTTATAGATAAGTACACTTTTAACTATGTCCATTCATATCTTTTGTGCAACAATGTTGCATTCTGTACTTTACTGCCTTAGTTTAAATTAATATCTTAATTGGCTTTCTATTTGTGTGTTGTTTAACAAAAATGTCCATCTTGCTGAAATCAGATGTTATACATTATCCTGTCTTGCTGCAGTCAGATATTAAAAAATAAAGGGATCCTATTGCTATACTTTATAAAGTTTAGTATTGCAAATGCTAACTCTTCTCTGGGCATGTTCCCACTTCTATATTTTCTCTTGAATGTCAAAGATTCTAATTTGACGTAAAATGGTTGAAAGTTGGAAAGAGGCCTTCAGGTGGTAATCATTAGTACTTACTGTACGCATCTATTGGATATACTTTAATATTGATAAACATGGTATATGGATTTGTACAAACTGTATTCTAGTATCTAAGTGGGTTCTCTCAATTTGATGCAGCGGAATACCATTGTTATTTTGTACGAAGTAGTTTCAGAGTTTTAACTTCTTCACCTGCTCTTCAAATTATGTTGGGATGTATATAGTTTTATAAGTATCACTAATGTCCTAGTGAAGCATCAAAGATGCAACTCCTTTCTGAAAAGCTGATTTTCAACTTTCATATGCTGAAGTTGTCCTCTTCCAAGGATGCATGTGGTAAATAAGCATGGTATCTTTTATGAGTCCATAAGAGACTATGTTAATTTAACCTTTAGTAGCAGTCTTATCCTTTCTCTCGCTCCAAATATCCTTCTGGGATTTAGTTGCATATTGTTGAAACTCACTGAATCAGAATTCAATTTTGTCCCACCCCAATTATTCGGAATGGGCTCTAACTGTTGTACCTCATTCTCTGTCTCCACCTGATGGTGCAACCTCTTCATCTATCTCTTTGAAAATTTTAGTTGGCTTTCCTTTATTGCATCTTTTAGACAGGATCAACTATTGGGAGTTTCACGAAAAAGTTTGAAACCTAGGTTATTAAAATCCACGCATCACAAACAGAAACGGTGAGAAGCAGCATTTCATGGTATTCATTAGCCTTCTTTAGTCTTTGTTATTTGGTCAAAATTGATAAATGTAGGGGGAAGTGTTTTTCCTTGACAATAAGTTAAAACTTCATTGGGTGGTTGGGGGAGATTCTGTTGCCTGCCTCATAGATTGCCATATTTTCAACGGGGGATGGACACATACTTTGAGCTTAATTTATTACATTCTCATTCCTATTTTGTATAATATCTTTCCTATTTTCTTTAAAAAGGATCTAGTACTTCATTTGTCTGATTATTTATGTCCATGGACTTCCAACCCATTATGGAGGCATAATGGAGTGACAGTTATACCCCTTATTTTTCTCTTGCTTTTGAAGAATTACTCTTTATGGTCAATTTGTCATTTACAATGATTTATAATTTTTTTCCCTCACTCCTAATATGTGCAAACACGAGATGTACTACAGGTTTGTTGGAGTGGAGAATAATTCTGATATAGATGAAGATGCTTCAAGCATTTGGAATTATAATTTATGTTGTATGATTGAATATGATATATGCATACGTTATGTGTATTTATCCTAGAGACCTATGTTGAAATAATATCAAATCTCTGTAATTATGATGTTATATGTAAGTTTATTTCATGATGGAGTATGTAACGTAATAAACATCAGTCCTTTTTTCTTTCCCCTATAACAGTGCTGTTCAATTTAAAAATCAAATTGCCCTTGGTATACCTCTCCATTCTTCTCTCATTTGTTTTGACTTTCACTTCCGACCAATGCCATATCCTATGCGTTTGATGCCAACTGCTTTCTGATAGCAGAACTTCTTTTCTTCTTGATGGAATGTGTGTTTCATATGAAGTTAATACAATTAGAGTTAATCGTTTTCTTTATTGACAAAATTATTTCTTTTTTCTCGCAGTTATGGGACGCTTTTCTTGTCGCACATAGCTGAAGATATAACTGATTCTCCCACCTTTTCCGGTGATTGCATATTCTAACTTAATTGTTTTGCTGATAACTGTCTTATTATTTATAAAACAGGAGCAATCATTTTGGTGTTACCAAAATGTGTCACTTATTGTATTTCCAAAATTGCCCTTCCTACAAAATTTATATAATTTTTAACTTCATGGGTAAAGTTGGGTATTTGTTATATTAGTATGAAATTTCTTTATTTCACGTATCTCTCTTTCTCTCTCATGGTCTCATGTTATATGTGATTGGTTTCATGATATAAACTAGTTATTCATGCATCAATAACTAGTTTATATTATGTCTTGTTATGATTTTCTTTGGCGGCTTTAATTAATTAGTGACCGTTGAATCTCTTTGTTTTAGATGGCGTCCCAAAAGAAGGACTCAGAATACAAGATGTGCTTGTTAGAATTGCAGTGCTACTTCTAATGCGAGACAAAGTAAGTTTTGCTTCTCAGAACCAGATCTTCTGCATGATGAATAGTTGAGCGTCATTCATTCAATTTTGTGTGGTTCTGAATTGTCTCTGCAATTTTTTATCTAACTAATCAGTTCTTGTTATCTTTCTCTCTCGCTGTTGCATTGGAGTGGGTAAACCTCCATATCTGTTGACATGTTTTGTAATTCATGTAGCTGGCATTTTGAACTGGCTTCTGTTGTCAAATAATTATCAGAAATCAATTATTGCCAGGATAGTTGTGAATGATGTATGTCCATGTTCCATATTTGGAGTCCTGGCAATATGAAAAGATGTGGTTATGTCCTTGCTACTTTATTTAGTGGATTGCTCTTCCATTTCCTGTTAGAGCTTCTCAATGGGGAATATTTGTGAGTAATATTTTGCCATTGGACCCAAAAATGATACATTGGAAGAATCCGTTGGGTCTTCCAATATCAATAGGTTGATTCTTTCGCTCCTCTCTCTTCCAAAAGGAAAAAAGATCTCTGAGAGTTGTTTCCTTGAATCCGAAAGAGAGTACTTGGGTTCTCCCAATAACTAAAAAGTGTAGCATCGTTGAATCTAACTGGGTTTGTGATCAGTGGAGGAAATGGATCGGAAAAAGGGGGGATTCCAGTTGTAAGATATCTAATGAAACCGCTGCTGGAATTGAGATCTTATTCAGAGAGAAAGATCTCAAATATCTGGAGTTTCTTTTGTATATTATTTGTGTAACAAAACATAAAAAAGAACCATTACTGATGTGAGTTATGTCAAGATCCCATCCTATGGAACTTTTATATCTTACTAGAGAAATATACTTTCTCAGTGT